>JZKD02S0783245.1:32040-71218 GCA_000966675.3 Picea glauca
ACTTTTATTGGATAAGAGCTATTACTGTTTTTCATATCTTCCAATTTGGAGAACCTCGTTTTCCACTTTCTATGGAGTGATCCAAACATCTCTTTATACTTCCTTGAAAATATTTCTTATGAAGGAAATGCTTTCACTATTCCATAGTCCATGTTATCAATTTCCAAACTACCTTCTTTCCCAACATGATATTCACGATGATATGATCTTTTAAACCAAGACCACAATTATCCCTTGGTACCTTGATTACATTCCACTTAATTAAATGGAACTTATTGGTATTAATTTTCCTCCCTTATCAAATTTTTGGATCTCCTTTGCAACCTACTGCATGAATCCTATGGGAGCCAATATAGCCAAACAATGTAAATTGGAAGTGCTAATAAAACATATTTGATGAGAACAATTCTACATATGATATTTAACCATTGAGACCCACATTAATGTAGTTTACCTTTTATTTTTCCAGTGATCCATTACCAAATTTCCACTGTGGGATTGTCTAAGGATATCAACATCCCCAAGTACTTGAAAGATTTCCAAGATGCCTTACAATAAAATTCTAAAATTGTGGATATGGATTGGAGTTTCCTACCACTTATGTTCCAGCCCTAGATTTGGGTTTTTCCACTATTGGCCTTCCCATTTAAGGCATTGATTTAGGGAAAATTTGAAATTTTCAGTGATAATAGTGGATGCATCCCCCATTAGCAGGGTATCATCTGAAAATTAGGAATGGTTTATCCCTCTAACTGCTCTTGTAAATGTGATTCCTTGAAGGCCACCATTGATCCTTTCATATTATAGTCTTCTGTTAAGTGAGTCAACAATTATCATATATATAATATAGGAGATAGAAAGCATGCTTGATGAAGGCTCTGATTGATTTTGAAGAACTTTGAGGGCCTACCATTAACAATATGGGACATCTGAGGAGACCCAATATAAGATTTCACCCATTTAATAAAGGAGTCATGAGAAAATCCAAACTTACAAAGAGCAACAAATAGGAAGGAGTGTCTTACCTAGTCAAACACATTAGCCATATCCATTTTGATTATCGTTCCCTTCTCTTTATTTTCCCTACTAGAATGTATTTCTTATTGCACCAAGATTATGTTATCAAGGATATGTGTTTTCCACATAAACCCACCATGGTTGTTACAAATAATTTTGGAAAGGACCCTTTTTATATTTTTTTCCATTATCTTTGTTACAATTTTATAAGATGATTTGCATAGAGATATGAGATAAAACTTTGTGAAGGAAGATAGTTTGTTAGAGAATTTTTGAGGTATAAAATGGGCCTCCTAAGGACAATAATAAAACAAAATTTATGAATTGTCAAAGAAAAAGAAAGAAAAATACTTTTAAAAAATAAAATAAAATTGTATTTTTGACTTATCTCCTTATAAGTTTACTTATATTTCAAGTGTAGGCACTTGTTGGATGTAGACTTAAATTTCACATCCAAAAAGTAACCAAATTTATACTTTTGATAGACCCATAGTGAGATAAACTACAAATACATCAAAACAAATGTTTAGTTTACCCATCATGAGCTAAATTAGAAATACATGAAAAAAATGTGTTTCTTTGAAAAGAAACACATTTCCCCCCATGTATTTCTAGTTTATCTAATTGTAGGTCTATTAAAATTATGCAATGTGGGTACTCATTAGATGAAAAATTTATTTATGCATCCAATGAGTTCCTACACTTGAAATCTGAGTAAACTTGGAAGGAGTTAGGTAAAAAATACAATAAAAAAATAGTTTTTTTTTTTTTTTTTCCCTCCAAAACTATTTACCCTTATGGTTGACATCATCATTTTGAATCCTATTGGTTCTTTTAAAGTTTATGTTGATAGAACATTTTTTGTTTTGAGGCCCATTTTTTACCTCAAAATTTCTCTAATCTAACTTTTGGGGGGATAAGTGCTAAGAACGAGGTATTGGTGTTTCCCCCTAATTTGAGATTTTTTTGAGAATGAGACATTAGACATTTCAATTATTTCTTGATGACGAGCTAGGAAAAATGATAAAAATGGATTGAAAATCCATCTGGCCCTAGGAACTTGTTAGGATCTAGCCTCCATGATGCTTTAATTATATTGATTTCCTCTATCTCTTTGCTTAGCTCTTCATTTTCGTCTTTAGTGATCAGTTTGGGAATGTTGCAAAGCATAACCTGAATATAATTCAGATCAACATCTTCTTATTAGGTATATAAGGCCTAAAAATGGGTGTGATATGCCTTTTTAATTTCTATGAACTCATCGAATATCATCCCATCCTCAAGAGTCATCTTCTTGATTATTTTCTTTTGTTCTGATTGTGGAAAATGGTTGTATTATTGTTCCCTAAGAATAGACAAAGAATTCTCAACCTTAGTATATGTTGATATTTTACCACTTCAACCCAACACCTGAAAGTTAGTTCAAAATAAAATCACTTTATCTACTCAAATCACAGCTGAGTAATCAACTAAACATACAGCGGAAGCATAAACTAGGAAACCAAAATACCACACACAAGATGCCAATATTTTATGGTATAAACTCCTGGAAAAACCTCGGCGGTAAAACACGTACTTATATTCTTTTATTAAGGTCGAATCATGGCTCCTGTAACAGGGAAAATGGCCCACTAAGAGAATATACACTGCAAAAAAACCTGGCAATGTCTATGCTACTGTACGACCCTATGCTTGCACATTTCCCAAGGTGTATGTGTCTTTCCTTCAACAAACCCGTGGACATACACAACTATCTCCACTGAGACCACATACATGTACAAAATATATATATGACAACTTCCATAGGGAACTAAGGTTTCCTCTAGATTCTATCAACTGAAACCCACCTATGACTGCCACTGCTCTCTCTTCTCCTTGACCTGCATGACCTCTAGATGAGAGTCCTTCTCCACCTATCCAACACCTTGAATCACTGTCCTTCGTGATCCAACCCTCTCTATATCAACACTTGGATGAAATATCTTCACCCAACCAATGAGATCTCCTCACTCTCGTGTAATCCAAAGTCATTATTTCCTTCTACACTCCTCACACTAGAAAATGTCTTTTGATATCCTCTGCCTTGGTTGTTCACCAAAATTCTTGACCTTAATCTCTCACTAAAGTATCTCACAAGTGTATGTCACACAAGTGTCTTCCTCCTTCACCCTAGCCTTTCTTTTATAATCGTTAGTTATAATATAAACCTAATGTCCAAAGTGATTGATGGTTGAGATTACTTCTCTCACCCACTTGATATTTACATGCTAAGATTACATGCTAATTACTTTTATCACTTTCCTTAAATAAGTCAATTAACTAATAAAATTAATTTTAATTTAATTAATTCCTTTTAACTAAAGTAAAATCAAGACTAGAAGGTTTTTGATGAATTCAACATGCTAGACACATGCCAATGGAAAAGTACTTGTATGAATCTACCACTAACATCGACACTCCCTATTAACGAGGAAGGTACTTCTCCCACTTGGAGTTTCCTCTATCTTCTCTACCATATCCACTACCATGTATGCTCTCCAATCCATTGATTGGATTCTCCCTTTGACAAAAAAGCTATCCATGCCATCATGCTCTAACTTATATTTGAATAGTCCTCTTTGATCATGCTCCTAGAAGTCTCCTGCTCCTAATCATATTGCATGGTCATATCGAACCATGAATCCTTCTTGACAGACTTGGAAGGCTTCTCCTTCCCACCTGAACCTGAAGGGTGACTCCCTCTGAGCTGCTTAAACTTTAGATCTACATGCTCCTAGTTCTTTGTCACTAACATTGATCCATGACCCAAGATCCCCTTGGATCATTTTACACTCTCCCATCCTTGGATAATGGGTCACCTAATGAATACAAATCGAAAGATAGCAAAGAACTATAAACATCAATATCAATCCTTCAATCTTCTTGGTTGGATGCTATTGTAATGTCCCTAATCCAGACCCTTTGTAATTGTACATATAGGCTGGTGAGTTGTTGGTACCAATTGTAAATGTAAATGTACTTATAGGCTAGTGAGTTGTTGGCACCTAGGTAAGTGAGCGAAGAATTGTTATCAAAGCAAGTTTGCACACATTTAATAGTGATACTCATACCTAAGTAGGTGTGCGGGATGGCACATCAAAGGAATGGTGCACACATTTCACAGTGTTGCGCGCACTTGAGTAAGTGCACATGAATTACCTGCAAGTACGCATCGAGCTGGTTTATATATATATATATATATATATATAGAGAGAGAGAGAGAGAGAGAGAGAGAGAGAGAGAGAGAGAGATGCCAAACAACCTTTGTGATTAAGAGGCCGGTGAGCTAGGATGCATATAGGCCAATGCACCTATCCATGTAAAAGTAATCATAATCAATTTATTAATATAATATTACATTGTTGTGCACAAACATATTAGAAGAAAAGAGATGGGGGGTGAAATCCACTAGAAAATGGGAAATGGTGGTGGACTTAAGTCCTAGGAAATATTTTGATAATATTTCCAAAAAAGTGTAAGTTATGGATATTTATTTATCCTAAGTTCCTGCGGTAGGGAACGAGTCACCAAGTGGCTTAAGCTACTTTTGAAGGTGAAAAGTCTCGAGTTTAAGGCATGCAATATATATTGCTGGCCATGGTGTATTTTTGGAGGAGAACTCATTTTTGGGGATTATTCACTTTCTTGTGAGTAGAAGGGGTCGGACTATCTGGGGAAAATCTGACTATTACCTCATCTTCAGAGAGAAGAGCTTGTAAGGGGTTTTCTGTTTTGTAACAATAGTTTTGTGGTCGAAGAGGTGGGTTGTTAGGCTTATGAACAGTCTCTCTAGGTGAGAGATTTGTTGTCAAAGTGGCAGGTTGTCAAGCTCATGAGAATTCTCTCCCGGTGAGAGTTTTGTTGGGAATTGTTCCCTGGTGAGCTTGGAATTAGTTGCAGGGCTCAGAGAATTCTTGTTCGACGTGTTGCTAGGAACCCTGGAAGGGAAGTGGGGCAGTCAAGGGATTGTTGAGCAGAGAAGGGAAACACTTGCTTAGGTGTGACAGGTGCATGGGGAATGAGATATTGTAGACTAGTTGCAATAATAGCACCTTGGATTGAGTAATTCCTTTGAGTATAAGACCTTATCCTATCACTAGGAACCTATTTTTCCCTAGTGGAGTTAAGCTGCAGCTCGGGGGTGACCTATTGATGAAAGTATATAAGAAATAGAGTCTACGGATAGAAGGAACATTCGAGTTTTGCACGCAGTTGGTGACTTTCATAAAAAATAAGTGTTCTTTATGTGCTTGTCTCATTTACTGTGTGCTTATTTATCTATGTTTGATATGGTTTAATTCTTGTATGTTGTCGCATATAAGTAGTTGTTGTTATTCTCTTTAATGTTGCTTGCACATGTAAGTATGGTGCTTATAGCTTGTATTTGTAGATGTGCATGAGTATGATGAATGTTGATAGTCTTTCCTATTAAGTTATCTTTATGATTTTGGTCATGAATCTCCTAGGTAGGGATTGAATGGTTGTGTGCGCGAGAAACTAGTCCGTGTTCACATGAGGCTGGAATTCGTTTGTGCGTGCAGGGAATTATACCCCACACACAAGGAAAATTATAATTGGTATGTGATGAAAAAATGGTTGCTTGCAAAGTATTGCTGTGTGTTCAGTTTTCTTGTGCGCAGTTGTATTGAGTTACTTCTTCTATGTTTTAAGTTATGTAAAAACAATAAAGCTAGTGTGGGGCGACTCAACTTGAGGTTGAGTGCATTACTTCAATTGATATTGTGCATAATAGTGTTTTAGAGTAGAATTTGCGTAGTTGATTTTGGAGTAGCATTTCTCAATAGTAAGTTGGGTAATGTTACAGTATGGTATCAAAATCATTTTTGTAATGGGAATGTTACAGAGTGTCAAAAGTTGAGGTTGTAGCGACATGGCCTGGCTTGGTTGACTAGGGACATTACATTGTGGCATCAAAGCTACAGTTTCAAAATTGAGCCTGTATGGGCCGAGCTATGGTTTCAATACTGAACATGTATGGGATGAGCTACGGTTTTAACATTGAGCCTGCATGAGCCAAGCTACAATTTCAACATTGATTTTGCATAGGTCGAGTTTCTATTTTAAGGAAAAAATTTGAACTGATAAGTGGCCGAGTTTGGAATTATAGCATGGCCATGGTGCACCTAAAATTAAGAATGAGCAAGTGTGTGAGATAAACTTTTAGACATTGTAGGGCGTGACACTGTAACGACACAGTAAATAATAGTGCACAGGTGTGCGCACTAAAGATTGTGGCTACACAAAGTAAAATTTGTGGTGCATGCCCAATACTAATACATGGTGTATATGTTGAAATTGATTGCACATTGATACATGTTGAATTCAAGTGCACACAGAGGCTTTAGAAGGAAGGATTCAAAAAAATGATGCAGAGTTTTCATGAAGTTGTCTCATGAATTCACCTAACAAATCTTGTTGCCTTGACATTTTGCAGAATTACTAGTGATTAGAGTAGGAAAAAATCAACAGGGAAGGTCAAAATCATGGAATATGCACAAAGAACTTACATTCCTGATGATGAATTTGGACATCTGTATGTCAGTTTGGGTGTTGATGGTACAAAATCCAAGAAAGAGTGCATTAACTTGGTAGAAACCATAAAGGGATTGCAAAAAAATGTTCAAATCTATAAAGATGATAATGAAAGGATTATGAAAGCCAAGGTGCAACAAGATGACTTCAATGTCAAATTGATGCAAAGCTTGGACATAATAGAAAATAAAATGGATAAGGAGACATAGACAAGTAGGTCAAGAAGTCGCATGTATCATGATGAGAAAACAAGAGAAGCAAGAAGTGATGGTAGGAATCGATCTCACTCTCCAAAGCATTCTTTTAGGAAAGGACACAATATCTTAAGTCCATCTCCTATAAGAAAGCATAAGAGAAGGGTTGGGATGGATGAGCTATAGGGATAAATGAATAAGATCAAGCTTCCTACCTTTTATGGGGAGCACAAGAAGTATGGATATGTAGAAACTTGGCTACTAAGTATGAGGAAGTATGATGCATACCAAATGTAAGTTTTAAATATGTGAAGTAAAGCAATGCATATGGATTCTTAAGAAAAACAAAAATTAATCAATGGCTCATACACATAGTACACAAAGATTTACATTGGAAACCCTTAACTGGGAGAAAACCAGCCTTGCTTGGTGCTGCAACTTGCAACTCTTTATTATATTAATTTCACCATTCACCATACAATATATACAATGTTTTAGGTATTCCGTAGCTACCAAAACCCTAATCCCTTAATCTAGGATTAATTTAGAAAACCGCTAAAAATAGCAAAATCCGCTAAAAATAACAAAAACCGCCCTAAAACATTTCGAAAACCCCGTCGGTTATGGCCTACCGCCTGGAGCTGAATGTTGTGCATAACCAGGGGGGGCCATACCTACCCCCCTAGGACCCCCCTAGGAAGCGCTCGACGCACACGACACCGAAGACGGAGGAAGTTGGGATCGTCATACGCAGTTGTCGAATCTGATGCGCCCACACACACACATGCAAAGAATATAACACATACCCAACATTCTCCCACTTGTTGTTTTCTTTGCATCTAGGGGTCCACATGATTATATAGTCAACAATCCAGGGCAACAATGCCCATTGTTACTCTACACCAGGAGAAATTTTCTATTCTCACAAACTTTGTCAATGAATCTGCAACATTCTTCAAAGTGTCAACCTTTTCCAGCAACACCTTATTTTCTTCAACCATGTCTCTCACAAAGTGATACTGAACATCAATATGATTTGTCTTTGAATGATAAGCTAGTTTATTTTCCAGGAATATTGCACTCTGACTGTCACAATCTAATCTCACTGCTTCTTGTACCAACACAATACTTGAACACAATCTCTGTAACCATACTGCTTCCTTTCTTGCATTAATGGCTACCATGTATTCATTTTTTGTAGTTGAGAGTGCCACTACAGCTTGTCTTTTTCTCATCCAACCAATTTCTCCTCCAAATAGGTTAAACACATATCCACTTGTAGATCTTCTACGATCCATATCTCCAGACCAGTATGCATCAACAAAGCCATGCATGTCCACCACTTTGTCTAATCCTGGTCTTCCTTGGTAGCACAATCCATAATTGGTAGTGCCATGCAAATACTTGAAGACCCTCTTTTTTATTTTCTAGTGCTCCTTCCCTAGTTTTGAGATATACCTGCTCAAAACTCCCATTGCATGTGCAATGTCCGGTCTAGTACAGACCATTGCATACATCAAATTGCCAACTGCACTGGCATATGAAACATGGGACATGTCCTCTTCTTCTTCCCGTGTCTTCGGACATTGATATGCAAATAAATTTACACCTATATGAATAGGAACCTTAACCAGTTTACTTCCATGCATATTAAACCTTTGCAATATCGTCTCAACATATTTTCTCTGATTCAACCTGAGTTTCCTGTTTGCACGATCTCTTTTAATCTCCATTCCCAGAATGAAGTTAGCAACACTGAGATCCTTCATGTCAAATTTGGAGGATAGATGTGATTTCACCTCCTTGATAACATCCATGGTATTTCCTACCAACAACATGTCATCAACATACAACACTACATAAATGAAGTGATTACCAACCTGCTTGGAATATACACAATGATCAACCCTGCTTCTCACAAATCCCAATCCAAGGATGTACGTGTCAAAATTTTGGTACCACATCCTAGGTGATTGCTTCAGACCATATAGTGACTTCTTTAGCTTACAAATGAGCTCTTTCTTTCCCTTCACTACAAAGCCTTTTGGTTTCTTCATGTAGATTTCTTCTTCCAGATTCCCATGTAGGAATGTTGTCTTCACATCCATCTGTTCCACTTCAAGATCAAAAGAAACATCAATAGATAAAAGAAAGCTAACAGAAGTCAATTCCCTCTACCTGGGAATAACCTTTTGCTACTAACCAAGATTTGTATTTCTCCATTTTTCCTTCTGCATTAAAATTATTCTTAAATAACCATTGCTACCACCATATTTTCTTCCAACTGCCAAATCAACTATATCCCATGCCTCATTCTTATCTAAGGCATCCATTTCTTCAACCATGGCCTTCTTCCAAAGTTTACTATCCTTTGAATTCACTACTTCCCTCACAGTTTTGGGATCATTATCAGTAATAGATAAAGAAAAATTGGAATGAAAATCAGGTGGACTATACTTGTCTGGTTGCCTTCTTTCTCTCACTGATCTCTTCAATACTGGGGTATGAGGTTCTTCTTCTTCTTCTTCATCTTCTTCAGATGATTCAGATTTTTCATCATCCAACTCAAACTCTATTTTATCAGGTTCTTCTGGCCTTGGTAGGAATTCCTATTTGGAAACATCTTTTACCTCTCTGATAACAACATCTCAACTATAAACAGTCTTCTTAGTTTCTGGGATCCAAATCTTATAACCTTTCACACCATCTTTATAACCAATAAAGATACACTTTTTAGCTTTTTAATCTAGCTTACTTCTATTTTCCTTTGAAACATGTACATAAGCATCTCAACCAAACACTCTAAGATGTTCAAGAGAGGGTTTCTTTCCAGTCCATACCTCGTGTGGAGTTTTATCATCCAGCAGTGATGAGAGTGATCGATTGACCAGATAACATGTTGTACCCACTGCCTCTGCCCAAGATTCATGTCCTAACTCAGCACCACTGAGCATGCTCCTTACTTTTTCCATCAGTGTCATGTTCATGCTTTCTGCAAATCCATTCTACTGAGGTGTGTATGGAGTAGTCTTCTGCCTTGTTATACCATACTTCTTACATAATTCTTTGAATTCATTTCCGCTGAATTTTCCACCATTATCTGTCTTCAATACCTTTATTTTATTCTCTATCTGATTTTCTACCAGAGCCTTAAACTCTTTAAATTGATCAAATACCTCAAATTTATTTCTAATAAAATAAATCCATGCGTTCCTTGAGAAATCATCTATGAATGAAACATAATACACATATTTTACCTAGTGATGGAACATGCACAGGTCCAAACACATCACTATGTATCAACTCTAAGATCCCCTTTATTCTTGTAACACCAAATGGAAATGTTACTCGATTATGTTTTCCATATATGCAATGTTCATAGAAATCAAAATCTAGAGTGCAATTAGACATACCTCAACCATACCTTTACCATGTAGTGTTTGAAGGCCCTTTTCTCCAATATGCACCAATCTTTGATGCCAAAGCATGGTCTTCTTTCTAGGGACAGTATTGGTCTTGTCTTCTTTATTTGTCTGCTCAGGGACAACCGAACTGTTACACCCATTAGTATAAGTGCTTCCCAACAAATTGTACAGAGTTCCACACCGAACTCCCCTCATCAACACCATTTCTCTCCGTACCATCTTGCAGGTGCCCTTTCCCAATACAATATCCACTCCTGCATCATCCAACTTGCTTACAGATATTAGGATCCTGGCTAGTTTTGGAATGTGCAGAAACCCAGGGAGAGTTCTAATCCTTCCATATTTTAGCAACAACTTAACCCTTCCACATCCCATGATTTTGGCTGTCGAGTCATCTCCTAGGAATACATCACCACCATTGTATTTTTCATATTTAGAGAACCACTCCCTGTGAGGAGTCATATGGTATGACTCACCTGAGTCGATCAACCATACATCACGGTCTGCATGTGTACATGTAGATTCCAAGTAAACATCACTTCCTTCTTCAGTGGAGGTTTTCACCTCTGTGGAAGAGGTACTATCAAATCCCTTTGGTTTATCAACCTTATTAGACTTGCAATATTTCTTATAATGACCTGTTTTACCACACTTCCAACATTTCCTCAAAGATTTCCCCGGAGACTTAGATCTACCGATAGATTTAGATCTCCCGCTTGAAGACTTACCAGGATTCCTATCTTGGGTACGCCCTCTTACAATAAAGCATCTGTGCTATGACCATCCATGCTTTTCTGCCTCATCTCTTCAGATAACAAGGATGCAACTACATCCTCATATTTCAATGTAGATTAAGTGGTACTACCATTTGCTACAACCAGATTATCCCAAGAGTCTGGCAAAGAACACAACAAAGTAATACACTTATCTTCTTCTACAATAGTAATATTAACAGAGACAAGTTGACTACCGGAGTATTAAAGGCATTTAGATGTTCTATCACATAATATCCATATTCCATCCTAATATGATACAACTTATTTCGAATAAACAACTTGTTTACCAGGGACTTTGATGGATACAAATTCCCTAACTTATCCCATAGTTCCTTGGCTGTAGATTCCCCCGAGACATTCAACAACACCGAATCTTCCAGGCAGAGTCGAATAACACTCCTTTCTCTTCTGTCCAAATTCTCCCAATATTCCTTCAACATACCATTAGGTGGTGTACTAGTATTTTTTGTACTAGTAGGTTGTGTACCGGTCGACTGTGTGCCAGTAGGCTATGTACTGGGATCCACAATGATCCATTGTTCTTTGTCTACAAGAAGGTCCTCCATCTTGAGCTTCCATAGCTCAAAGTTTTTACCATTGAAATTCTCTATATCGATTCTAGAAGAGCTTGCCATTCCTCTTTCTACACTTGAATCTCCACTGCAAAATATCCCACTAAACCCAGGTTTATCACAGACCCAAGATAAAATTGATCTATCAAGACTGAGCCAAACCCTTAGCAACATAGGCATCCATCTGAAGCCAAAAAAGAGCTCTGATACCACATGTAAGTTTTAAACCTGTGAATTAAAGCAATGCATATAGATTCTTAAGAAAAACATAGATTAATCAATGGCTCATACACATAGTACACATAGATTTACACTAGAAACCCTTAACCGAGAGAAAACCAGCCTTGCTTGGTGTTGCACCTTACAAATATTTATCATATTAATTTCACCATTCACCATACAATATATACAATGTTTTAGGTATTCCGTAGCTACCAAAACCCTAATCCCTTAATCTAGGATTAATTTAGAAAACCACTAAAAATAGCAAAAACCGCCCAAAAAAATATTTTTGGGGCACTGCCCCGAAGCCGAACTCTGTGCATAACCAGGGGGGGCATACCTGCCCCCCCCTAGGACCCCCCTAGGAAGCACCCAGTGCACACTACACCAAGAGTGAAGGAATTTGGGATCGTCAGACAGAATTGTCGAATCTGCCACACCCACACACACACATGCAAAGAATATAACACATACCCAACAAGAGCATCATCGTCATCATTTAATGAGGCTTGGTGGAAGATGACTCAACATCCAACGCAACACACTTTAACTAGTTTGGATCCCAAGGAGGGAGAGACACTTTAATTTTGATACCCTTGTAATTAATTATCCCATGAGATCTTCAGGCTAGAACCTTTGCAAATTATCTAGGATATTGTAATTATCTTTAATGCCTGAAGGATTGTACAGATTTTGAGTGCCGACTCATATTTGAATTATAATTGTTCATTTATTGTAATAATCCTAGTGGTAATATGCTTTTAATTGTGATAAGAAAGCACTAGCACTAGAATAGTCTGGAGGGAAGGCTCGAGAAGCCCCTTCATGTATAAATAAATGTAATATATGCTCAGGGGAGGCTATTGAAGGTTGTTGTCACTGTTGAAAAGAAGTTGGAAGTTGTTATTTTGTTGTTGAAGGTTGTTGAAACACTTGTAAAATATTTTTGAAGGAATATAGAAGAAGAGAATCACTTTCAATTTATGAGACTATGAATTTTTTTATCTCTAAGTAATTGGATAAATGTTATGTTGTTTTCCTTTGTGTTTTGTGTGTGCACATCTAAATGGTTGGTTGAATGAGTCCTTGAATTAATATATAAGTTTCAATTGTTTCTCTTCTGAGAGTCTAGGTGCAAAGAGTGCATCTTTCCAATGCAAGGTGTGCAGAGGCCGAACCGCTTACAAGTTTAGAAGCAAAGGAGAGATAGTGCGATTTTTCATAGAGCGAGCACAAGGAGTGCATCGACGACTTTCAAAATTTCCAAACTCAGGAGATATAGTGTAAGTTTACACAGAGCGAGTGCAAGGAGTGCACCTACAATTAGAACAATGTGAAATCTCAGAGGAGAGACAAAGTGCAAGGAGTGCACAGAGCCAACACTTCACTAAGTGTTGATCAAGCTTAGGAGAGATAGAGAAAGTGAATTTCAAAAGTCCTAAGCTCAAGAGGGAAGAAAAAAGTGTGCGCCCAAGTCTAAGGTATTTAGGTAATGAAGCTGAAAGAGTGATAGAGAGAGTAGATCCCCAAGTCCTTTGGACTTTGCTGCTCCAATAGATTTAAGTTGTTTGTTGCAAGTGAGGCCTGGAGTCTCGAAGCTCCAAAGTTCCAGAGTGAATCTACACCATAGATCATTGAGTGAGTGTAAGTAGTTGGATCCCTGAGTAGTTTGGTGATTCGACACTCCGGGATAAGTTAGTCATTGTTGTGTAGAGTGGAGAAAATCCCAAAGTCTCGAAGCCTGGAATAAATCCTAACCGTCGGTCATAAAGCATACATAAACCGTATATTTCTCAATCATTCAGAATTTGACTATTCAGATGGTTCTAAGTTGGAATTGTTTTAGCGTGGAAAAGTACCGAAGCTCTAGAGTCTGGAGTGAACACAAACCATTGATCAAAGGGAAAACACCAACCATCAGATCTATGGATTTCTTCCCTTCATTAGTTCAGAGTTTTTTGGGTGTCGAGTGTTGTGTTGGTAAATCCTCCGGAGCACCGAATTTCTAGAGAGATAAATTTAACCCTTTCACTTGTATCCTGAAGTCACGAGCATTACTCCACTGGAGTAAGAGGACCCTCGCAAACAAAAAAATTTCACGTGGAGAGAGAAAAAAAGGCATGTGGAAAATAGTTGAAGGGTTCTATGGGGACCCAGGAGCCACTTCGGCTCTTGTGTAGTTCGATCCTAAACAGGGAGGTCGCGTGAGCCTATAGGGTGTTTGAATCAAGTGGTATCAGAGAAGGAATAAGATATGTGAGAAGAAATATTTGGAATCATGCCGCCAAGGAGACAGTGGGAGAGACCTGTAGTCAATAGAGCTATGGAGGAGGAAATGAGACAACTTCGTGCAAGGATGGATGCCATGGAAACAACAAAAAGAAGAGCACTAGAGGCTGGTGATATTAGTGAGGATGAAAGTGAATATCTAGAAGAAGAAGAAGTTTTGGGAGAACAAGAAGTAGAGGAGCGAATTGTTGAGAGTTGTTGTCAAGCTGGGAACCAGAGAAAAGATGGAAGTTATGATGTATGAAGGTAATTTGAATGTAGAAGAATTGCTTGATTGGATGAGTTCTTTAGACAAGTACTTTGATTATGAGGATATTGATGATGAGAATAAAGTAAAGCATGTGGTGACCAGGTTGAAGGGACATGCAATATTATGGTGGGATGAGTTACAAGATAATAGAAGAAGAAAAGGTAAGACCAAGATTAAAAGTTGGGATAGAATGGTAGCTAAGCTTAAGGATAAGTTCATACCCAAGGATTATCAGCTGAATCTGTTCAAAAAGTTTTAGAATCTGAGACAGAAAGGTTTGTCAGTGAAATAATATACCGAAGAATTTTATAAGTTGAATATAAGAGCATGACACAGGGAAAATGATGAAGAGAAAGTTACTAGGTATATTAATGGATTGAGGTATGAAATACAAGATGAGATTAGTATGATAACAATAAGTACTATAGAGGATTCTTATCAGGTAGCCCTGAAGGCAGAAGAAAAATTGGCAAGAAAGCAGAACTAGAAGAATAAGGGAAAGAATCCTAACAGAGGAGAAGAAACTGTTCCAAAAGTCAGGAGAAGAAACTGGTAGCTTTGGAAACCAGATAAATAGAGAAGGGGACTTTAGAGGAAGGAGACATTTTCCCATAGGTAGAGGAGGCGAAAAAAGAGGATAAATTAAGTGTTATCCTTGTGGGAAGATAGGTCACAAGTCTTTGGAATGTCCTGAAAATAAAATTGTAGGTTTTAGAGGAGATCACATCACTAAGGCTCAATAGGAGACTGTGGAGATAGATGTGACAATGAAAGTTGTTGAAGAAGGAAGATCACTTATGATGAGGAAATCTCTTGTGAAGCCAGAAAAAGAGGTGCAAGAGCCAGTACAAAGAAGAAGTTTGTTCAAAACTTCTTGCAAGTCAAGATATAGGGTATGCAAAGTGATCATATACAGTGGGAGCACTAATAACTTGGTATCCAAGGAAATGGTGGAAAATCTAAAGTTGGAGACGATATCACATCCAAATCCATATAGGGTGTCATGGTTTTAGAAGGGACATCAAGTCATGGTGATTAAACAATGCAAAGTTGAGTTTAAGGATGAAGTTTTATGTGATGTCATACCTATGGATGTTTGTCATGTTCTATTGGGGAGGCCATGGAAATATGACAGTAATTTCATACATGATGGGATAAAGAATACTTATACCCTTGAAAAAAATGGGTGTAGACATATGTTGGTGCCACTTGAAGATGAGGGAGTTAAATATGAGGCTAGTTTGAGTATACTTCTCATGAGTAGAAAAGATCTCTTGAAGGAGGAAGAAGATCACCAGTGTTGTAGTCTGATGATAGGAGGGATCAACATATCCCTTGAAGTGATTTTTTCAGGGGCTCATGTTTACTAGGAGGTGATGTAGGAGGCATCCACAGAAGACGCCAAAGGGCCAAAGGTTTTTAAAACTAACAGTTTGTGTGTAATGGAAGGTACATCAGAAGGACAACCATTAGAGACTTCCAGAGAGAAGGAGAGTGGACAGAAGCCACGTTCTGTTCAAGAGGAAAAGAAAGAAGAGGAGGCCCACACAGTTGTGAGCCAAAGGAATGTTCAAAAGGAGCACTCAAATTCCATACTCACTCAGTGGGATAAGGAGTTGAAGATGCTAGAGGATTGGTTAAGCCATCCAAAGATATAGGAAGACTACCATAGGAATTAAATATTGAAGAATAACAAAGGAAACCTTTAGGAAGGTAAAAGTACTGAAGATATAAAGAAGAAGGAGAAGCAACCAATGGATAGCAGCAAAAACCTACAATAAAAAAATAGTCAGGAGAGCAAGAGAGAGTTGCAGAAAAAGATCCAGCCAAGGGATATGATGGACACAAAAATTATGGAGTTGAGAGGGTTGATAGAAAGGTCAGCCAAGGAGACAAGAGAAAAATGTGGTGGTAATCCCAGTGAAGCTCTGCAACATACAAGTTGGATACTAGGAGGAAAGCCTGCAGTAGCAAGAGAACAACAACAACAACTAGGAAGAGAAGCAAATGGACAACTCCAAGTCAAGGTTTGGGACCCCGGGGGGATCTCAACAGAAGAAACAACAGAGCCATGAGTTGGATCTCATTATTTTTGTCAAAAAGGGAGTGTGATGCAAGAGCATCATCGTCATCATTTAACGAGGCTTGGTGGAAGATGACTCAACATCTAGCACAACACACTTTAACTAGTTTGGATCCCAAGAAGGGCACGCCACTTTTATTTTGAGACACTTGTAACTAATTATCCCATGAGATCTTTAGGCTAGAACCTTTGCATATCCTCCATGATATTGTAATTATCTTTAATTCCTGTAGGATTTTTTATATTTTGAGCGCTGACTCATATTTGAATTGTAATTGTTTATTTATTGTCATAAGCCTAGTGGTAGGATGCTTTTAATTGTGATAAGAAAACAATAGAATAGTCTAGAGGGAAGGCTCAAGAAGCCCCTTCATGTATAAATAAATGTAATATATGCCTAGGAGAGGCTGCTAAAAAGAAGTTGGAATTTGTTATTTTGTTGCTAAAGGTTGTTGAAACTCTTGTAAGCTATTGTTGAAGGAATATAGAAGAAGAGAATCGATTTCAATTTTTGAGACTATGAATTTGTTTATCTCTGAGTAATTGGATAAATGTTATGTTGTTTTGTGTGTGCGCATATAAATGGTTGGTTGAATGAGTCCTTGAATTAATTTATAAGTTTCATTTGTTTCTCTTCCGAGAGTCTAGGTGCAAAGAGTGCATATTACCAATGCAAGGTGTGCAGAGGCCAAACCGTTTATAGGTTTAGAAGAAAAGGAGAGATCGTGATATTTTTCACAGAGAAAGCACAAGGAGTACACTGATGACTTTAAGAAGTCCCAAAATCAGGAGAGATAGTGTAATTTTACAGAGAGAGATCACAAGGAGTGTACCTACACTTAGAACACTGTAAAATCTCAGAAGAGAGACGATGTGCAAGGAGTGCACAGAGCCAAAACTTCACTAAGTGTTGATCAAGCCCAGGAGAGATAGCACAAGGAGTGCATAGGTTAATTTTAAAAGTCTTAAGCTTAGGAGGGAAGTACAAATTGTGCACCAGATTCTGATTTATTCAGGTAATGAAGCTCAAGGAGCAATAGTGAGAGTATATCCCCAAGTCCTTTGGACTTCGTTGCTCCGACAGATTTAAGTTGTTTGTTGCAAGTGAGGCCTGGATTCTCGAAGCTACAAGGTTCCAGAGTGAATCTCCACCATACCTCATTGGGTGAGTGTAACTCACTGGATCCTTGAGTAGTTCAGTGATTCAACACTCTGGGAGAATTTAATCATTTTTGTGTAGAGTGGAGAAACTCCCGAAGTCCCGAAGCCTGGAATAAATCCTGACCACCAATCATCATGTATACGTAAACCGTAGATTTTCGAGTCGTTTGGAATTTGGCTATTCGAATGATTCTAAGTTGGAATAGTTTTGGCATGGAAAAGTCCTGAAGCCCTGGAGTCCAGAGTGAACATGGACCATTGATCCGAGGGAAAATGCCAACCATCAGATCTGTGCATTTCATCCTTTCGCTAGTTTGGAGGCTTTTGGGTGTGGAGTGTTGTGTTGGTAAATCCTTTGGAGTGTTGAAGTTTCAGAGTGTTGGATTTAACCCATTCAATTATTTCCTGAATTCATGAGCACGACTCCGCTAGAGTAAGAGGACCCTCACGACCAAAAATAGTTCGTGTGGAGAGAGAAAAAAAGGCTTGTGGAAAAGAGTTTAAGGGTTTTGTGGGGACCCAAGAGCCACTTCGTCTCTTGTGTAGTTCGATCCTAGATCAGGAGGTTGCGCAAGCCCATAAGGGGGTTTGCATCAAAGTATTTCTAGTTGCATAACTATTCTAGAAGGGAGAATTTCCATCTATCAGCTAAAAGGAAAAACATCAATGCGGTGGGATCATTTCATTCAAGTGAAACACATTGATGAAAAGAAGGTTACTTGGATAGAGTTCAAGAGGTATTTTCAAAGTAAATACTTAACCAATTGTTACTACAACAAGAAAATGAAGGATTTCTTCGAACTCAAGATTGGGAGTATGACAATAGACAAGTACTAAAAAAAATATTTAGAGCTGTCGAAATATGTGCCATTTATGAAGGATGAATAGGTGAAGATTCAAAGGTACTTGAGTGGGATGCCATCATTTATTAGCGATAAGATACACTATGATGATCCCAATACATTGGATGAAACTACAAGGAGAGCTAAATCTCTCTATGATCATCAAAGGGGAAGACTGACTTTCCAAAAGGCTTGGAAATACAAGGTGAAAAGCGAGGTGGACTAGAGGAAGAAAGGGACTAAGCCACTATTTTTCAGAAATACTGTGCAAGGACAACCAACTTCGAAGGAGACCATAATGAATGAGGAAATTGAAACTAGGCCAAGTAAGTAGCCAATGAAGTTTTAGGGTTGCAACAGAAACACTATGTTTAGATATTGTCCTCAAAGAGGTGAAAAAGTGAGGACTGGGTACAATGTACAACAAGTTGAAATAGTTGAATACATGGATAGAAGTGTACCTAGAATTTATGCAGCCCTGAACAACAAGAAAGTTGAGTTTCAGTTGCACATGATCAAGGTGGGAGGTAAGATTAATGATCAAACCATTTCTATTTTAATTGACTCAAGAGCTAGTCATAGTTATCTAGATCCTAAGATGGTGGAAATGTTCTGATTACTGAGAAGAAAGCTTCAAAAATATTGGTTAGTGTAGTTAGCTACATGAGAAAAAAGAAAATTAATGACATGGTTAAGGCATGTCCAATGGAGATGAATGGACTGTGAAAAAACATTGATTTGAATATTATACCTTTGGGATCATACGATTGCCTCATTGGTATGGACTGGTTGGACCAACATCATCCTGTCCTAGACTATTACAATAAGGCATTCACTTTCTTGGATGAGGCAAGAAATTTAATAACAATTCAAGGAATTCCAATAGTTGTAACTATTATAGAGGTTTCAGCCTTGCAATTGAATAAAATATACATGAAAGGATGTCAAGTATTTGTAACACACATGGAAGATGAACCTAAGGACAGAGTGCCAAAAATTGAATACTGCACAATAATAGAAGAGTTTGAGGATGTCTTTAAAGATATACCAGGGTTTCCACCAAAAATAGATATTGATTTCTCTATAAATATTATTCTTGGAGCAACACCTGTGTCCGAGACTCCTTATAGGATGAGTACGCCAGAGTTGAAGGAGTTGTAGATGAAAATTCAAGAGCTTATGAAGAAGGGGTATATACGCCCAAGTGTGTTGCCTTGGGGTGCCCCAGTATTGTTCGTGAAGAATAAGGATGGCACACTAAGAATTTGTATCGACTTCATGAATTTGAACAAAGTAAAAGTAAAGAACAAGTATCCTTTGCCAAGGATAGATGACCTCTTTGATCAACTGAGAGGAGCACATATATTTTCAAAGATTAATCTCAGATCTGGATACCACCAAGTGAGAATTAAAGAAGAAGAAATTAACAAGACTACCTTCAGAACGAGGTACATAAATTTTGAGTTCACAGTGGTTCCATTCACATTGTCAAATGCACCATATATCTTCATGTGTTTGATGAATGGAGTTTTCAGAGAATACTTAGATAAGTTTGCCAGTGTATTTTTTTATGACATGCTTATTTACTCAAAGTCCAAGGAAGAGCATGAGAAACACTTGAGGATGGTACTGCAAGTATTGAGGAAGCATCAACTTTATTGAAAGTTGAGCAAGTGCTCATTTTACCAACGATAGATTCATTATTTGGGTCAATCATTTCCATGGAAGGAATAGTTGTGGATACTAAAAAGATAAAATTCATTGAGGAATGGATGACACCAAGAAACATCGTAGAGGTGAGGTACTTTATGGGACTTGCGATTTATTACAGAAGGTTTATTGAAGTATTCTCAAAGATTTCACACCCAATTACATCCTTGCAAATCAAAGATTCATGATTTGAATGGACTCCATATTGCGCAAGAATTTTTCAACACTTGAAAAGTTTATTAACAAGTGCACTAATTTTGAGAATTATTGATTCAGATGCAGACATTGTTGTGTGCATGGATTCATGAAAGGAAGGGATCAATGGAGTCCTTAGTTAGAATGGGCATGTGGTGTGATACGAATCAAGAAAGTTAAAAGAGAATTAAAGGCTATATTCTACTCAGGACTTAGAATTGGCAATGATAGTGCATGCCTTGAAGATGTGGTGGCACTATCTCATGGGTAAAATATTTGATATAAGAGCATAAAATAGTGGACTGAAGTATTTGTTTGGAAAACCAAGTATAAATTCCAAATAAATTTGGTGGTTACAATTCCTTAGTGAGTATTACTTTGACATAAAGCATATCAGAAGAAAAGAGAACAAGGTGGCTGATGCACTTCGTAGAAGGGTGCAAGAGATGCATGCTATAGCCATTAGCATGTACAAATTGTATTTGAGCAACACAATTTAAAGGTTTCCAAATCATATCAACACTATGAGGACATAAAGACGACTTTACAACAAGGTATGTCACAATATAAATTGGAAGGTTATGAGCTAAAAGAGGTTGGAATCCTCATGTATAGGCATAGAGTCTATGTGACAAATAATCAAGAGTTGAAAAGTTTTTTATTTCAAAGATGCATACGGTTCCTTATGCGGGAATCCAGGTTACCAGAAGCAAATTTTCACAGTAAAAAATAAAAACTATTGGCAGGTATGAAAAAGGAAGTTGTTGATTTTATTGCTAGATGAATTGAATGTCAAAAGGTCACGACTGAGCACATATATCTAGATGGTTTGTTATAGCCTTTGTCCATTCTTGAGTGGAAGTGGAAATTTGTAACCATGGATTTCATAACTACGCTACCTATGACTTCTAAACAACATGATTCTATTATGGTGGTGGTGGAAAATCTTACTAAAGCTTCCCATTTTATTCCAGTGAATTCAACGCACAAGGAAGACGACATTACTAAAATTTGCATGCAGGAAATTGCTAAGCTACATGGTGTACATAAGACAATTGTGTTTGACTGTGATTCCAATTTTACCTAGAAATTTTGGAAAGGATTGTTCAATGGATTTGGGACAAATGTTAATTTTAGCACAACCTATCATCCTGAGACAGGTGGAAAAATAGAGAGGGTAAATCAAGTAATTGAAGATATGCTCCTTCATTTGGTAGATTTTACTTACAACAATGGGTATCAAGCATATTTCAAGATGATCCCATTTGAGGTACTTTATGGTAGAAAGTGCAACACGCCATTGAGTTGGGACAACCTAGTAGATTGCGCAGTGGTTGGGATAGATTTGCTCCAGGAAAAGGAGGAGAAGATGGTAAAGATAAGGAATATTTTAAAGGCTTCCCAGGATAGGCAGAAAAGTTGCACATATAAATGAAGAACCCGCTAGAGTTTAAAGTCGGTGACCATGTGTTTTTTAAAGTAAATTCCAGACATAGTTCCCCAAGTTGGGGAATTGTTCTAAGTTGGCATCACGCTACTGTGAGCCATTTGAAATCCTATAGAGGATTGGTACTATCTCATATATGATTACATTTCCTTCATCCTTGTGTATTCATAATGTTTTCCATGTTTCATTGCTTAAAAAGTGCATACTTGATGATAATCATATTATTGACAGGAATGTGATTCAGGTGGATCCAGAAGGAGATTTCCGAGTGAGACTGGTTTTCATATTGGATCGAAAAATCAAACAGCTCTAGAATTGAGTCATGGAGCTGGTAAAGGTCCAAAAAACCTCATACGGTCCTGAGGATGCAACTTGGGAGCACAATGATGCTATGCTGGTAGAGTATCTACACCCTTTTGAAGATTTTTGAAATTTTGTGTGTACATGTGTATATGATACATTAAGGATAGTGCATAAATAAGGGGCAGGGGAATGTAATGTCCCTAATTCAGACCCTTTGTAATTGTACATATTGGTTGGTGAGCCCTTGGTACCAATTATAAATGTAAATTTACTTATAGTTCGGTGAGCCATTGACACCTAGTTTTAGTTTTGTGCACACTTGGGTAAGTGGGAGGAGAATTATTTAATATTGTTGCAAGTACCTATGTAGGTGTGCAATATGGTGCATCAAAGGAAGGGTGAAGAAATTTCACAATGTTGAGTGCACTTGAGTAAGTGCACGAGAATTACCTGGAAGTGTGCATCGAGTTGGTTATATATATATATATATATATATATATATATATATATATATATATATATATATATATATATATTATGTGATTATGAGTTTGTTAAGCCAAGACGTAGATAGGTCAGTGCACCTATCCATGCAAAATTAATCATAATCAAGTTATTAATATAATATTACATCGTTGCGCACAAACAGATCAGACAAAAAGAGATGGAGGGAGAACTTCACTGGAAAAAGGGAAAAGGGTGGGACTTAAGTCCTATGGAATATTTTAATAATATTTCTAGAAGAGTGTAAATTATGGATATTTATTTATGCTATGTTCCTGAGGTAGGGAACAAGTCACCAAGTGGATTAAGCTACTTCTGAAGGTGAAAAGTGTCAATTTTAAGGAATTCAATATATATTGTTGACCTTAGTGTATTTTTGGGGGAGAACTAACTTTTCACGATTATTCACTTTCTAGTAAGTAGAAGGGGTTGGACTATCTCGGGAAAATATGACTATTACCTTATCTGTAGAGAGAAGAGCTTGTAAGGATTTTTTTTTTTTGTAACCAAAGTTTTGATGTCGAAGAGGTAAGTTGTCAGGCTCATGAGCAGTCTCTCTAGGTGAGATATTTGTTGTCAAAGAGGTGTGTTGTTAGGCCTATGAGAATTCTCTCCAGGTGAGAGTTTTGTTGGGAATTGTTCCATGGTGAGCTGGGCATTAGTTGCAGGGCTCAAAGAATTCATGTCCATCCTGTTGCCGGGAACCCTAGAGGGGAAGTGGGTTAGCCAAGGGACTATTAAGTAGAGAAGGGGCACATTTCCTTGGGTGTGACGCGTGCAGTTGGTGACTTTCATAAAAGATAAGTGTTCTTTGTGTGCTTGTCTTATTTACTGTGTGTTTATTTATCTATGTTTGATATGGTTTAATTCTTGTATGTTGTCGCATATAAGTAATTATTGTTATTCTTTTTAATGTTGCTTGCACATGTAATTATGGTGCTTATAGCTTGTATTTGTAGACATGCATGAGTATGAAAAATTGTTGGGTATGTGTTATATTTTTTTCCTCGGGAAACGTGACACCTACCTCGAGAAACATGTCATGTATTTAGGTGGTTTTTTTTTCGGCACATGGTTTTTGCCGATGGTTTTCTATTTCCAGTTAAGGAATTAGGGTTTTGGACTAATTCAGGTCATTGGGTTAGGGTTTTGGATGTTGCTGGCTCCTATATGTATATTGCATTGTAAACAATGTAACACAATGAATGAATATAATATATGCTAGTTTTTCCGGTTTGGGTTTCCAGGGGAAAAATCTCTGTCTAATGTTTGTATTTTCCATTGTATCTTTTCTGTTCTTTTATGAATATCTGTTTACAATAGACATTGTACAAGGTTAGAATTTACACAAATGTTGATAGTCTTTCTTGTTAAGTTAAATTTATGGTTTTGGTCATGAGTCTCCAAGGAAGGGTTTAAATGGTCATGTGTGCAGGAAAGTAGCCAATGAAGTGTTGGGGTTGCGACAAAAACTATATGTTTAGAGATTGTCGACAAAGAGGTGAAAAATAAAGGACTACGCACAATGTACAAAAATATGCAACAATTGAAGACATGGATAGAAATGTACCTAGAATTTACGCAACCCTGGACAATAAAAAAGCTGAGTTTCAAACACACATGATCAAGGTGGAAGGTAAGATTAATGATCAACCCATTTCTATTTTAATTGACTCAGGAGCTAGTCATAGTAATCTACATCCTAAGATGGTGGAAAGGTTTTGATTGCGGAGAAGCAAGCTTGGAAAATCTTGGTTAATGTAGTTAACTACAGGAGAAAAAAGGAAAATTAGTGAGATGGTTAAGGAATGTACAATGGAGATGAATGGATTGCGCACACATGTTGATTTGAATATTATACCTTTGGGATCGTACAATTTTCTCATTGGTATGGACTGGTTGGACCAACCTCATGTTGTCCTGGACGGTTACAATAAGGAATTCACTTGCTTGGATGAGGAAAGAAACTTAAGAACAAATCAAGGAATTCTAAGAGTTGTAACTATTAGAGAGGTTTCAACCTTGCAATTGAAGAAAATCTACAAGAAAGGATGTCAAGTATTTGCAAAACACATGGAAGAGGCACCTAAGGATAGAGTGTCAAAAATTAAGAATACATAGTACTAGAAGAGTTTGAGGATGTCTTTAAAGTGATACCAGGGTTGCCACCGAAAAGAGATATTGATTTCTCTATAAATTTGATTCCTAGAGAAACACCTATGTTCAAGACTCCTCATAGGATGAGTACACTAGAGATGAAGGAGCTGCAAATAAAAATTGAAGATATTATGAAGAAGGGGTATATACGCCCAAGTGTGTCGCCTTGGGTACCCTAGTATTGTTCGCAAATAAGAAGGATGGTACACTGAGACTTTGTATAGACTTCAGGAAGTTGAACAAAGTAAAAGTAAATAATAAGTATCATTTTCCAAGGATAGATGACCTCTTTGATCAACTGAGAGGAGCACATATATTTTCAAAGATTGATCTCAGATATGGATACCACCAAGTCATAATTAAAGAATAAGACATTAACAAGACTACCTTTAGAACGAGGTACATAAATTTTGAGTTCACAGTGGTTCCATTCTCATTGTCAAATGCACCATATATCTTCATGTGTTTGATGAATGGATTTTTCAGAGAATACTTAGATAAGTTTGTCATTGTATTTTTTGATGACATGCTTATTTACTCAAAGTCCAAGGAAGAGAATGAGAAACACTTGAGGATGGTACTGCAAAATTTGAGGAAGCATCAAATTTATTCAAAGTTGAGCAAGTGCTCATTTTACCAACGACAGATTCATTATTTGGGTCAATCATTTCCAAGAAAGGAATAGTTGTGGATATGAAAAAGATAAAATTCATTGAGGAATGGATGACACCAAGAAACATCGTAGATGTGAGGTACTTTATGGGACTTGCAGTTTATTACAAAAGGTTTATTGAAGTATTCTCACATATTTCACATCCAATTACATCCTTTCAAAACAAAGATTAATGATTTGAATGGACTCCATATTGTGTAAGGAGTTTTCAGCACTTGAAAATTTTGTTAACAAGTGCGCTAATTTTGAGAATTGTTGATTCAGATGCAGACTTCATTGTGTGCACAAATGGATGCAAAGAAGGTCTCAGTGTATTCTTAGTTGGAATGGGCATGCAATGTTCTATGAATCAAGAAAGTTAAAAGAGAATGAAAGGCTCTATGCTACTTATGATTTATAATTGATAGTCATAGTGCATGCCTTGAAGATGTAGTGACACTATGTCATGGGTAAAATATTTGAGCTGAGAGAAAACCATAGTGGACTGAAGTAGTTTTTTGGACAACCATGTATAAATTCCAAACAAAGTCGGTGGTTAGAATTCCTCAATGAGTATGACTTTGACATAAAGCATATTAGAGGAAAAGAGAACAAGGTGGTTGATGCACTCAACAGAAGGGTGCATGAGATGCATGCTATAGCCATTAGCATGTACAAATTGGATTTTAGCGACAAAATTTTAGAGGTTTCCAAATCATACCAGTGCTATGAGGACATAAAGCATAATTTACAATAAGGTATGTCACAATAGAAATTCGAAGGTTATGAGATAAAACAAGATGGAATCCTCATGTATACAAACAGAGTCTATGTGCCAAATGATCAAGAGTTGAAAAGTTATTTATTTTCATAGATGCATGTGGTTCCTTATGCAGGACATCCATGTTACCATAACACAATTTTTGCAGTAAAAAAACAATACTATTGGCCAGGTATGAAAAAGGAAGTTGTTGATTTTATTGCTAGATGAATTGAATGTCAAAAGGTCAAGGATGAGCACAAACATCCAGATGGTTTGCTATAGCCTTTGCCCATTCCTGAGTGGAAGTGGGAAATTGTAATCATGTATTTCATAACTAAGCTACCTACGAATACTAAACAACATGATTCTATTATGGTGGTGGTGGGAAAGATTATTAAAGCTACCCATTTTATTCTAGTGAATTTAGCGCATAAGGAAGCCGACATTGCCGAAATTTACATGTAGGAAATTGCTAATCTACATGGTGTACCTAAGAAAATTATTTTTGACAAAGATTCCAAGTTCACCTATAACGTTTGGAAAGGATTGTTCAAAGGATTTGGGACAGATGTGAATTTCAACACAACCTATTATCCTGAGACAAATGGAAAAATAGAGAGGGTAAATTGAGTGATTGAAGATATCCTTAGGATGTATGTGATGGATAAGCCATCAAAATGGGAATACCTCCTTAATTTGGTACTTTTTTCTTACAACAATGGGTATCAAACATATTTAAAGATGAGCCCATTTGAGGTACTTTATGGTAGAAAGTGCAACACACTACTGAGTTGGGACAACCTAGTAGACCGTGTAGTGGTTGTGACATATCTGCTCTGGGAAATGGAGGATAAAATGTTAAAGATAAGGTAAAATTTAAAGGCTTCCCAGGATAGGAAGAAAAGTGGCACAGATAAATGCATAACCCATAAAGAGTTTAAAGTGGGCGACCATGTGTTTTTAAAAGTAAAATCCAGACATAGTTCCCTAGAGTCGGGGAATTGTTCTAAGTTGGTATCATGCTACTGTGGGCCATTTGAAATCCTAGAGAGGATTGGTCATGTTGCATATATGCTTGCATTTCCTGCATCCTTGTGTATTCATAATAATTTGCATGTGTCATTTATTAAACAATACGTACCTGATGCTAATCATATTATTGATAGGAATGTGATTCAGGTGGATCCAAAAGGTGATTTCTGAGTGAGACCGGTTTACATATTGTATTGGAAAATAAAACATCTCTGAAATTGATTCATGGAGTTGGTAAAGTTCCAACAGACCTCATACGGTCCTGAGGATGCAAATTGGGAGTGCGAGGATGCTATGCGGGTAGAGTATCCACACCTTTTTGAATATTTTTGAAATTTTGTGTGTACATGTGTATATGATACACTGAGGATAGTGCATAAATAAGGGGGAGGGGAATGCAATGTACCTTATTCAGATGCTTTGTAATTGTACATATAGGTTGGTGAGACATTGGTACCAATTGTAAATGTAAATGTACTTATAGGTTGATGAGTCGTTGGCACCTAGTTTTGGTTTTGCATGCACCTGGGTAAGTGCACAGATAATTGTTATCAAAGTAAGTGTGTGCACATTTAATATTGTAGCACATACCTAAGTAGGTGTGTGGGATGGTGCATCAAAGGAAGGGTGCAAACGTTTCAAAATGTTGCGCACACTTGACTAAGTGTGCGAGCATTACTTGGAAGTGCACATTGATATAGTTTATATATATATATATATATATATATATATATATGGATGTATAGATATTGAGGCTAGAGAGCCTATGTGATTATGAGGTTGGCGAGCTAGGATGCAGATAGATCAGTGTGCCTATCCATGTAAAATTAATCATACTCAAGTTATCAATATAATATTACATCGTTTCACACAGACAGATCAGATGAAAAGAGATGCAGGGAGAACTTCATGGAAAAAAGGGAAAAGAGGGGACTTACGTCCTATGGAATATTTTAATAATATTTCTAGAAAAGTGTTCGTTATGGATATTTATTTATCCTATGTTTTGAGGTAGGCAACAATTCACCAAGTGGCTTAAGCTACTTCTAAAGGTGATAAGTGTCAAGTTTAAGGAATGAAATATATATTGTTGGCCTTAGTGTATTTTTGGGGGAGAACTCACTTTTGGGGATTATTCACTTTCTTGTGAGTAGAAGGGGTCAGACTATCTGGGGAAAATATGACTATTACCTTATTTGCAGAGAGAAGATATTGTAAGGTTTTTTTTTTTGTAACCAGAGTTTGGATGTCGAAGAGGCGGGTTGTCAGGCCCATGAGTAGTCTCTCTAGATGAGATATTTTTTGTCGAAGAGGTGGGTTGTCAGGCCCGTGAGCATTCTCTCCAGGTGAGAGTTTTGTTGGGAATTGTTCCATGGTGAACTAGGCATTAGTTGCAGGGCTCAAATACTTCATGTTCGGCTTGTTGCTGAGAACCCTATAAGGGAAGTGGGCTAGTCGAGGGACTGTTGAGTAGAGAAGGGGCACACTTCCTTGGGTGTGACGCATGCAGTTGGTGACTTTCATAAAAGATAAGTGTTCTTTATGTGCTTGTCTCATTTACTGTTTGATTATTTATCTATGTTTGATATGGTTTAATTTTTGTATGTTCTTGCATATATGTAATTGTTGTTATTATTTTTAATGTTGCTTGCACATGTAAGTATGGTGCTTATATCTTGTATTTGTAGACATGCATGAGTATGACGAATGTTGATAGTATTTCATATTAAGTTAAATTTGTGATTTTGGTCATGAGTCTCCAAGGTAGGGTTTTAATGGCTGTGTGCGAAGGAAAGTATCATGTGTGCACATGAGGTTGGAATTTGTTTTTGTGTGCAGTGAATTAGAAACCATGCACAAGATAAATAAAAATTGGTATGTGACGCCAAAATGGTTGTGAGGACAATATTGCTTTGTGTTCAATATGCTTGTGTGCATTTGTATTGAGTTTCTTCCACCATGTTTTAAGTCATGTAAAAAGAATAAATCTAGCGTGGAGCAACTCAACTTGAGGTTGAGTGCGTTACTTCAAGTGATACTATGCATACAAGTGTTTTAGAGTAGGATCTACGTAGTGTACTTTGGAGAAACATTGCTCAATAGTAAGATGGGTAATGTTACAATATGATATTAGAAGCAGTTTTGTAATAGGAATGTTACAGAGTGTCAAAATTTGATATTGTAGTGATGTGGCCCAGCCTGGGTGACTAGGGACATTACAACTATCTCCCTTGCTTCCCCTTTTCTTCTTTCTTTGAACCTTTCAATACACACTTTTTTGCTCCATATATGAGTCACTGAATCCAATATATATGTCATCCTATGATATTTGAATGAACATATTTCTTCACCCATCTCAGATCCCCTTGAGTTATTGTCCTTCATGGCTCAAGCACTTGAGAAAAAATATGTCTTTGCTCCTAAGTGGATGACACATGCACATGATAAAAATTCCATCTCTGCTCCTATGTGATCTCATGTGGCTCATATCTCTATATGGAAGTCCTTATCCACCTATTTGATATCTCCTTATTGACTTTCTGGCCTCCCATCATTGCTCAACAAGACACCCAACAAAATTTAATGTTGAAACTTCCTATGTACTATCCTTGTACATGAATATCACCATTGTAGCCCATGTATGTATGCAATTGTTCTCACTGAAGCCTAGGTATGTAATCTAATATTCCTTTTGTGACCCTCATACACCTCTGTATACCTACAAAAATCCATGTTTTTCCTCAATACTATTGTTTCCCAGAAACCAGTCCTTCAATTTCTTCCTGCTAGTTTATAGATCTGCTAAGATATTCTATAAATATAACAAATCTACTGCAAAATATTGTGGCTCAATGCTTATTCCTTCAAGCACCCACCTCAACACTCTCAATCCCAAAGATCTATTCCTGTAATCATAGATCTGAACTTGATCTATCCCTGGTCACTTAGATCTTATAGATCCGTCATTGTGCATATTGAGGTAGGCTCCCTCTCACAACAACTATGATATGATACCATGTTGATATTTTACCACTTCAACCTAGTACCCAAAAATTAGCTTAAAATAAAATCACTTTATCTACTAAACGCACAACTGAGTAATCAACTAAACATGCAACAAAAGCATAAACTAGGAAACCAAAATATCACACGCAAGACACCAATATTTTTGGGTATAAACCCATGGAAAACACCGAAGGGAAAACCAATACTTATATTATTTTATTAATTTCAAATCAGGGCTCCCGTAATAGGTAAAATGGCCCACTAAGAGAATATACAGTGCATACAAACTTAGACATGTATGTTATATTGTATGACCCTGTACCAACACATTTCCCAAGGTGTATGCACCTTTCCTTCAACAAACCCATGTACATATGTGAATTCTCCACTGAGACCCACGTACATGTACAAAAAATCTGTATGACAACTTATGTACGATCCTACGATTTTCTCTAGATTCTATCAACTAAAACCTACCTACAACTTCCACTTCACTCTCTTCTCCTTGACATGTATGACCTCTAGATGAAAGTCCTTCTCCACCTATCCAAGATACTGAATCTCTTTCCTTCGTGATCCAACACTTTTTGTATCAATACCTCAACGAAATCTCTTCACCCAACGAGATCTCCTCACTCTCGTGTAAGAAAAATTCCTTCTTTGCTTCTACACTTACACTAGAAAAAGTCCTTCTTTGCTATTCTCAACCATGGTCTTTCACCAAAATTCTCGACCTTAATATCTCACCAAATTATCTCACAAGTGCATCTCACACAAGTGTCTTCCTCCTTCACCCTATCCTTTCTTTTATAATCATGAGTTATAATCTAAACCTAATATCCAAAGTGATTGACGGTTGAGATTACTTCTCACACCCACTTGAGATTTACATGCTAAGATTACATGCTAATTACTTTTATCACTTTCCTTAAATAACTAAATTAAATAAAAAAAACTTTTAATTTAATTGATTCCTTAAACGACTTCCACATGCTAGACACATGCTAATGTGAAGTACCTTTCCGATGTTAGCACTAACATCAAAAATACACACATTTCCTCCTCTTTCTTTTTAGATTTGTATATATTAGAATAGAATTCCCTTTCTTCTAGTTGAATTTACTTGGTGATTTATTCTTCTTCCATTTTTCTTTTGATGGTTTCAAGTTTTTTTTGGAGATTTATTCTTTCTTGGGTTGGTGAGATACAAGATGATTTTTCCCATTCCTTTAGTGCATTATTTATTTCTCTAATATTTCTTTCCCAAACAAAATATGGTGATCCATAGACCAATTTTCCCCATACTTCTGAAATGATTTCCATGGTTTTTAGTTCATGAGGCCAAAGGGGAATGAATCTTAATCATAGGGGTGAAAAATATAAGGTTAGTGTAAGAGGAAGGAAAGGGGATTATGGTTTGATACACCAGAAGGAATGATCCTAGATGTTATGATATGATTTTTCAGAATAAGAGAGATTTGTATGAGTAATATACTAATTCTAGTAGCTATGTGATATAAACCTAGGAACCAATTAGTATAGGTATATTTTCCTTTTGAGGGCTTGATATCCATAAGATCCCAATTCATCATGAGATATTCCAATTTTTCCCTGAAGGGGGCCCTTATAATGTTTCCTCTTTTCTTTTCCTTGTCTTATATATATATATATATATATTCTTGCTATGATATTATTCCTTGTCATACTAGTTTCCTTGAGAAGTTGCAGAGAATGCCAACATTCTTCCTTTCCTTTGTAAAAAATTGACATGTAAACATTGAATAGATTAATTTTTTTACCTAGATATTGATGAATGAGACATGTCATTGCCTAGTGCTACGTATTTTGGACATGATGTAGTTTAAATTAGAGTTGTCCCATAGTGTGTTGATTCCTATAGAATCCCCTTGAGCATTAACAAATACCCCATCACATACCTTCCATTTCTTTGTTCCTATATTGAGTGCATCCTCTTTCTCTAGTTTTGTCTCCTATAGGAGGATAACAACTAGATTTTTTTATCTTTTAAAATCAATGAAATGTAGTTCCTTGTACTTATTGCCCAAACCTTTGAAGTTATAAGAGACCATTAACATTATTTAAAAATGGTTGGTTTTGTGCTACCTCCGACTTGATTGTTTGATGTCACTTGATGTCTAATAATTTTGAGAGAATGAAACTGTGTTCCCATTCTTAAATATATTTCATGGTAGTTTGTATTCCTAAGCTCTTTTATTTATTGACAATCTCTTTCCTTTTTTCCTTAGATGGATTTCTTCCAAATTTTCTATGGAGGTGATCTTGATCATTCTCCTCCACCTCTAGTTGTTGCTAAATTGTTTTCCTTGTTACCATCCCAATGGGTTACATGTGGGTTTTATTAGGTGCATGGTCTATTTCCTCTTTCCTATTAGAGGCCACTTCTTCTTCAGGAGATAAGAGGGATTCTAGTTGTAAGCTTATGAATGAAGGTTGATAAAAGGATTGAGGAGTTAAGAATGGAATGCTTTGTGTTGGATATTTCTTGGATGGCTCTATTATTCTAGCTTCTAGTTTTGATCCTGTGAATAAATGATACTGAAAGGACTGAGGTATTAATACTAGAACATTTTGTGATGGAGCCTTCTTGCATGGTTCTATTGTTCCAACTTCTGGTTGGGAAAGAAATTTGAATTGGTTCATTGAGAGGATGTTTTGAAGGGTTGAAAGATAACACTGAAAAAAATCCCATGCCTAGAAATTGATTAAGCAGGTAGAGAATTATGAGAAGAACCCACATGCCCAGGGGGTTTGGGTGTAGGTGTAGATTGGTTACTTTCTCCTAAAGGAAACAAAGGATTTTTTTTTTCACTATTTTCCATGGCTCCTACTTATCCACCTTTGGTTAATATTGAGGCATATTATGTTTGCAATGTTTGGATAAATGACCATTATTATTCATGGAAGGTTATACACTTAAATGGAAGTTATTCATAGTCTAACTTTTGTACATGATTTCAGTTGTCCAATCTGAGAAGGATTTAGTCTAACAAGACTTTATCCATATTAAATTCAGCATATATTTTTTTACATGAAAACATCCCCACCTTTGGCTTCAACTTGTATATTTGTTTCCTTAAAGTATTTCCTATGAATTGAAGAGAGTCTTTATTCCAACAGTGAAGGAGAAGATGAGGAAGCCGAACCTAGAATGGAACATCAAAGGGAACATCTAGATCTGGGTCAAAATCAAGAGACTAAGGATCCAAATACATCCCTCCAGTTCCAAAAAAACAAGGGCCATTATGTAAACTAAGGTCTTAGTCTTCTTTGTCTTTGAACAAGAAATCATAAAATCCTATGCCACAAAAAATAGTATGTTAGATTCCCTTTGATCATCTAGTTTTCGTGCATCCAAATTTCCATTTATTTTGATGAATGAAATATGTTAGTGAAATTCCTATTAAGTCCCCTTTATGCTATAGCTAAATCCTCATTTCGAGAGGAAGATGTAGGGAGATTCACATTCAATATATGATACAATTATTTCACAAATCATAAAGGATATGACTTTTTGATCAATTTTCTTAGAGATTGGACAAGGGAATGAACGGCCACAACATTAGAGTCATAAGGGGGATATCGGTTCCCTCTTGGATCAAGATCCATGGAAACCAAGGGCTAGTGAAATATGCGATTATGGTTTCTCAAAGTGTTATGTTTGTCTATTATTTAGTGGAAAGAATTCAAAATATTGGTATTCAAATTATGATAATGTTAGTATTATTTTTAGGGAAAAATTTACCCATCAATTTCAAAATTAAAATCCTATTATATATTTATAGAGAAAAAATAGTTAATTTTTACATATAATATATTGATTTTTTTATGTTATTGTGCAAGTTTATCTACATTTGTAACTTTAAATCTCTTCCATGGCCACCACATGGGTGCAAATAAATTTGATTATAGTTTTCTAATTAACACATTGTAATTAGAATTGATTATAAATATTTGATGAGTGTAGATTTGAGAGGATACAAGTAAACTTGGCCCTCTCTATGTTTTTACTTGGCCTCTTTATGTGAATAAAGCACCCTAAAATGTGATTCTCCTTTACACACCTACATTGTGCTTCTCCTCTTCACACTATTTTCACCCTATGAATCACATTTGATATGAATATATTTGTGAATTACTCTCACCCCTCTATACTATTGTTCTTTGAGAATATAGTCACTCTAATGCCATGATTCTCTCTTTGAGTATCCAATCACTCAAATTCCATTTTTCTATATTCAACAATCAAACACATTTATTTGGTTTGAAGAAACTCCTTGTTTCCTTATCCTTGAAACCAACTCTCTATGACTTGGAGAAACTCTCAACACATTTTATGGGAACCACCCTACTCACCTTCATTCTCATTATTATATTCTCCATCACCACTACTCTGTATCGTCCATTTCCATGATTCTTGGGATTCCAATGAAATCAACTTATTTCTTGCAATGATTTATCTTCCTGTCTTCCTAACTTGACTTAGTTTCCACTCGGATAAAACTTTGTCTAATTGTACCTCATATTCTCTACCTCACTTCTTGTCTTCTGTCATGTGCACAAATATTAGTCTTCACACATGCATGATGTTATGGGTCTTGATACCAATATTCTTCTTAGAATATATACCTACAAAATTGACCTTACACATTTATAGCTACCCCATATTATGCACGCCCACTCCATCAATCACTCTCTTCATTGATTCATATGTACATAACTCTAAATGATGCTCCTACATCAAGAGAAATATTTTCTAGTGGAAAATATTGGTTTCCAACTAACTGAATTTCCATTCTTATTAACACGATTCCATAATCAAAGGATCCATGATATATTTAAGGTTTCTTCACACATACATGACGTTCTATACCTTAATACCAATATTCTCCTTACATATATACACCTATGCAATTGTCCATACATATTTATACCTACCTGTAAGGCCTTCCATGACACTCACTAAGCATAGGCGCTCCTTGGGCAGAATTGATGACGAGATGGTCAAGAGAACACAAGGGGGAATTAACATTACGTCCCTTGCTATGGAAAATGAGGACTTGGGGTTAAGTTTTGGAAAGGAAGGGGTGACGTGGGTGCACACCAAAAGAGTGGATCCACTTTCTCTTGGCATCATGAGCACATTGGAGAGGTTGGATAACCCCATTGACACACCCACAAAGATTCATGTCTCACGTTCAAAGAGACACATAAGGAAAGGGAACACCCAAGGTTGGGGAACATTGGTCCAAAAGGATTTGATGGTTCATGATTGCATGGGTTAGATGGGTGCACCAATCTGAAAAGGGGAACAACACCCAAAAGGACGTGACAGTTTGTGAAGGAGACAAATGGAGTCCATATTAAGAACATAAGGCACATGAACTGGAGGAAAATCATCACATAATAACAAATCTATTTGGAGAGTGAGCTCTACAACTTGAGCAGAGGTGAGACAAAGTGTGATGAAGATGAAGGCGAAGTGTGAAGGGTTGGCTCATTCTCTTGTTGGAGTTTCTTAGGCAGGGCGCATGACAAAGAGGCACAAAGGTTAGGTAGGGAAGTGTGCACGACGGGGAGAATTTTATGAAAATCATGCTCAAGTTGCAACAAGAAGACTTGGGTGTATGAGAAAGTAGGAAAGTCAATATGTGATTTAGCCAATTTCTTATATATCTATGTGTTGAAATATGAGATCCTCTTTGTAAGCATTGTAACATCATTTGTATATAAATAATTACATGGGTCTTAGGAATATATTATGCCACACAACCATACTTGTCTCTTATTGTGTATGAATGGTTGCATGTTCTTAGTTGTGTAATTGGATATGTTAGGAAATGAGAAAAACTTACACACTAAACCTAACAGAGGAGAAGAAGAATTTAATCAAGAATGTAAATGACAAAGCAATCACACAGTACACAAATATTTTACCCTAGAAACCCAAACCAGGAAAACCAACATTCCTTGAGGGTTCTTCTCTCTTATTCTCTTATTCAATCTGAATAAAAGGTTACATGTCTAACCTTGGTCCACACCTAAGATACAATCGAAATCATACCCTCTTTTTTTCACAAGAACAACCTTGTAGCAAATTCGGCTTACATATGCATGACCAACAACCTACATCTAAATATTTCTCTAAAGAATATCTATCCTATAATATATGCATTAGCCTTTATGACCTTACAACACACCTCTTTGTTGGCAAATGTTTAACAGGCAGCGTATGCTTGTCATTGATGGAAAGTACAACAACGAAGATGGCATGAGTACAAGAAGAAGTATCAGAAGTATTTGAGGAAGACACTGCCGAGTAAGCTTGATAAGTTCAAAAGAGATAGTGCAGAGGATTCTTGGAAGGTTTACAGTTGGGAGTGAGCTTGTCATTGATGGCAAGAACAACGATGGCAAAGATCAGCATGATCAACAGTGCAATGATGATGAAAGAGGAAGATCGACAGTGAACGTTGGATCTTATTCAGAATCCCCGATGATCGTCAGATGTGAATTCAAACAAGAAGAACACGCAGAAGAGGAGGACAGATCTTAGGTGTCAGATTTGAGCGTAAGATCTGACCACCGTTGGATCAGGGAGAACCTGCACGTTCATTAAAGTGAAAAAAGAGGCGAAATGCGAAATGCTGAATTATGTTGGTCTGACTCCATTTCGGAGTTTCGTAGGTCGGGACTTGAAGGTGTCAAGAACTTACATGGCAAAGTGGTGAAATCGCGAAGGTGGAAAAAATCACAAAGCGGTGAAATCGCGAAGTGGCGAAATTGTGAGAAGATCTAGGCCGTAGGATCTGGGGTATCTACGAAGGCTCAATAGCCGTTAGATATGGTGAAGCTGCAAGGCGGATAAGTCCAAGAGTCATCCAACTCTCTAAAACTGTGAAGGAATCCTTACCGTCCATCAGGGACAGTCATGGACCGTTGATCAAGAGGATGCATGGTGAAAGATCAGAGCACCACAAAGCTCCATCTCGGAGTCTCTCCTATCACGACTTGGAGTGACGAGAATCTCCATCTAAGGATCAGTGAGATGTGAGATCACGAAAATATCAGGACCGTCAGATCACCAAGAACGAGGACCGTTGATCTGAGCTCCATCTTGGAGTCTTGCCTATCGCGACTTGGAGTGACGAGAATCTCCATCTAAGGAACAACGAGATGCGAGATCGCGAAAATATTAGGACTTTCGGATCACCAAGAACGTGGACCGTTGATCTGAGCTCCATCTCGGAGCTTCACTTATCACGATTTGGAGTGACGAGAACCTCCATCTTAGGAACAACGATATGCAAAATCGCGAGTTAATCATAGTCGTCAGATCAAGGTGTGATCTGGACCGTTGATCTGACTCTATTTCGGACTTTCACGAATCGCGACTTGGAGAGGCAAGAATCATAACCATAAGAATGTCGAAATCACGATATGATCTGAGTTGTTGAATCAAGATCAGATCTGAACCATCGAATCATAGGACAAGTGGTAAGCGATTGGAATTTCGATGACTTGGAGTCAATGAAGCATGGTGTGGAAACTTGCGAAATATGAAGTGCCTTTTGGCACAGCCTATGGTCACCACCGATGGTCATGAGAAGGGAAGGATTCAGTTCAGATAAGCTCCATTTCGGGGTTTCGGGGATCGCGACTTGGAGAGTCGAGATGCCTCATCTCTAGACTCACGAAATGTGAAATCGTGAAAGTGCTTTATGCATAAGCGTGTGGTCACAGCCATTGGGCACATCGATGGAAGATGGAGGAAGAAGCTAGAGGTGCTAAGCTTCAACACAGGGATCCCAAAATGTCGAATTACGAAATGGCGAAATAGGCACAAGATTCATTATTCTTAATCCAACGGTTCAGGTGAAGTTGAACAAGATCGAAGGTTTACTTTTGCGCTTCTCAGTGTAACAGCTAAAAGAAATGATGATCTCTACTAGAGGACTCGAAGAGGACCGAGTGTGATCGCCAAAGAAGATGAAGAGTCTCAAGGCATCTTCTAGTGGATTGAGGATTATTGATACAGGCGATTGACAGATGGAAGGGGATTGAAGTATGTAATTGAAAAATAAAGGATAAGCTCGACTGTGCCAGAGAAGATGAAGAGTCTCAACTGCCAGAGAGGCTGAGGAATCTCAACAGAAAACCCAGTGATGCTGGACGCGTGGTGGGAACCACCAAAAAAGCTAAAGAGTTGCGATGATGATCAGGAAGAACACTTGAGATGTGGAGGAAATTGGCGCAGTATGAGAATGCAGAGGAATGGAGAATATTGCATGCAAAAGGTGCACAGAAGCTATAAGGACATGGTACAGAGAAGAGATTGGGTTGCTGTTGATATTGGAGTTGTTGTGGTTGCTATTGTTGAAGGTGATTCATGCATGAAGAAGGAGGAGAGTGTTGCAGCTGAATTGAACAGAAGAGGAACTGTGCAGTGAATGGAGATGGTGCATAGAGCATAAAAAGCAGAAGAACAAACAGCGCAAGTCATGTGTGCAGGAAGGCAATGAGGCAGACAGAGCAACAAAATGCAACAGAACAGTGATGAGTCTGGTAAGCCACTGTTGAACATTATAACACTGTAATAAGTTTCAGTAGCAAAGATTTATATTTCAGGGTGGAAAGGAGGTGCTAGGGAGGACTGTTGTCCTCATAGGTTCAAGTGGGTGCTTGAACACAGGGAGTTGTAGCTTCCATCTGGTTACATCCAGAGAAACTAGGGTGGCAGGGTGGTGCAAGGGAGAACTCTTGTTATCTGTTATACAGGTTGGTGCCTGTATGATTAGAAGTTGGTGCTTCCATCCAGTTGGTGTTGGAAATACTCAGGGAGTTGGTTCTTCCTTCTAGTTGGTGCTAGAGAAACCATGGAGTTGGTGCTTCCTTCTAGTTGGTGCTAGAGAAACCAGGGAGTTGGTGCTTCCTTCTAGTGGGTGCT
>JZKD02S0783245.1:72213-86210 GCA_000966675.3 Picea glauca
CTGATGAAATTGAAGCAAAATTCATGAGAAGATTAAAGAAAGGATTAGGCAAGTACCAAGGTAAGCTACCCTTCAAATGTTTCAACTGTGGTAAGATAGGTCATTTTGAAAATAAATGTCCACACAAGTAACATGATCAAAACTCTGAAGATGAAGAGAAGCACAAATCAAGAATATTTGATAAGAAGAAGAGTTTATGTGTAAATGATGACGACTCCTCAAAAGACACCGATAGTGACTCTTCTTGTGAAGATAAGGTAAATGACTTCATGCTGATGGCCAAAGAGGATTATGATAATGAAAGAATAGGCAGTGATGAGAATGATGAAGAAGTTGTGGTTGATATGGAAGGAGAACTAATCAATGCACTGGAAGAGATTGACAGACTCAGAATTAAGAACAAAAAGCAAAAACAATTGCTGATACAGTTCGAGAAAGACAGTAAACAGCTTGATGAAAAATTTGCCCTGTTGAAAGTGGAATTAGAAGAGGCAAATAAAATCGAGGATATTCTGAAACATTAGCTATCAGAAAAGAGGGAAAGATCTGAAGCCCTAGAAGAAGAAGTAGTGAAAACTAGGAAAGAGATGGATAAGTTTCAAACCTTGTATCATCAAAATCTGTCTAGTATCAAAGCCTCAGAAGGATTAACCACCATTCTAAATCAGCAAAGAAATCCAAAGTTGAAAACTGGTTTAGGGTTTGAAGAGGGATCAAGTAGTGGTTAGCCAAGGAACAAAGAACCCATCGAGTTTGTTAAATTTACAACCAATGACAACCACAAACCTTTAGAAACAAAGGAAGACAATCAGCTGCCCAGGGCGAGTAAAGAAAGAGGTGCCAGGATTGAATCTATAGAACAAAGAAATAATGTACTCCCTGCTCAAGGACATCATCAACATGGAAGAAATCGATTTTCTCAAAGAAGACAATCATTTTCCAGGTACAAATAATTTTTCTATGGATATTGTTTCTATTGTTCTAACTTTGGTCACAAAGCTGTAAATTGTTCCTTAAGACTTAGACATAAGCAATTAATATTTCAAAGGAATAAATATTTTCCTCAACAAAGGTTGATACAGCCAAGTTACAAACCATCACAGATTGCAAATTTCCAAACTAAGTCTAGAGACATACAACTAAGGAGGTCGAGAAATAATAAACAGTCAATGAGTAGACAACGTTGCAACAACAACTTTGACCTATTGAACAATGATATTGAATGCTATAACTGTCACAACTTTGGCCACAAAGCTGCAAACTGCCCTCTAAATAATTACAAACAAGATCAAAGGATAAAGTTCTTAGATAGAAAGGCTGACACATGGAAAAGGAAAGACAGTGAAAAATGTGGTCTAGCACTTTCAATTCAAGAAAAAAAGGCCTATGAGAATATAGAAAGTGGATGTTGCAAGCACATGACTGGAGACATGGATAAGCTTCTGTCCATAAGTAAAAGCAAAACAAAAAATGTGATCCTTAAAAATGATGAACCAGGTAAAATCAAGGATAGAGGGATGATGAGTTTGAGTAATGACAAAGGATATGCCCACTACATTCTGCTTATGGATGATCTGAAACATAATTTGCTCAGTACAAGTCAAAAATGTGATAGAGGCAGTGAAGAGGTGTTCACGTCCAAAGAATGTGAGGTGAACATAAACTCGGGACAAGTGGTGAATAAAGGCATAAGGACAATTAATGATGTTGAAATTGAATCCTCCCCTGCAAGTAAAGAAGAAGATTTCGATACAATAAAAGGATGTTCAGTTAACATTAACCCCATGAATGAAGTAGGAGAAGAACCATGTCATAAACAGGAAGCAGAAGTCTTGAAGGTTGAGAAGGCAGACACCCAAAGAAAGTCCTTAAACAAATTCATGACCCTGGATAAGATCTTGGATAGTTAGAGATCACCAAATGACAAATATGGTATGGGATATAACAAAGAAAAAATCAGTACTCCTAAGAAATCCGGAACATATCCTTCATTTGTGAGAAAGAAAAGTAGGTATGAGAGTGGGTGTAGCAGTTTTCTCTTGTGATTGAATATGGACATAAAACCTTGGATTGTATGCATCATGGAAGAAATATGAAATTGCAGCATCAGAAATCGATGAGAATCAATGGGGAGATCCAAGGGTTGTTTGAACAGTAACACGCAACAATTACGTAGAGTGTCAGTGGGATAGAATCCTCTTCAACAACAACATTTTGTTTTAAAAAATGATATACATGACATTCTGTAGAGATAACAAGAGGAAAGACCTTGTCAAGGAAAGTTAACCTTTATGAACAAAAGGGGAAAAGAATAAACAACAGAGAGATAACAGTGACAGGGGGTGTCATCCACTCATGAAAAGAAAAGGTTGATGAAGGAGTCCGAGTAAGAGAGATGAGCATTTTTGAGTATTCTATAGAGGATACAACGGAAGCTGAAGATGAACAGGTCCAAGAATTAGAAAAAAAAGACTGGTTTGAATACAAACATTTGCAGGCCTTGAATAAGAGAGTCCATCCCGTCAGGGGGAGTTTGCATTGGCTTAATATCTGATACCTCCTAAAATTACTGCCATAGCTCAAGGGGAGCATGTTCTCTTTGACATTGATGTCAAAGGGGGAGAAAAGAATCCGGGTGCCTTTGTTTCCATCAATGCCAAAGGGGGAGATTGTTGGAAAATGTTTAACAGGTAGCGTATGCTTATCATTGATGGCAAGTACAACAACAAAGATGGCATGAGTACAAGAAGAAGTATCAGAAGTATTTGAGGAAGACGCTGTAGAGCAAGCTCGATAAGTTCAGAAGAGATAGTGCAGAGGATTCTTGGAAGGTTTATAGTTGGGAGTGAGCTTGTCATTGATGGCAAGAACAGTGATGGCAAAGATTAGCATGATCAACAACGTAGTGATAATGTAAGATGAGGATCAACAGTGAATGTTGGATCTTATTCAGAATCCACGATGATCGTCAGATATGAATTCAGACAAGAAGAATGCGCAGAAGAGGAGGATAGATCTTAGGCGTCAGATCTGAGTGTAAGATCCGACCACCGTTGGATCAGGGAGAACCTGCACGTTCATTAAAGTGCAAGAAGAGGCGAAATGCGAAATGATGAATTATGTTGGTCTGACTCCATTTCGGAGTTTCATAGATCGGGACTTGAAGGTGTCAAGAACTTACATGGCAAAGTGGCAAAATCGCGAAGGTGGACAAAATCGCGAAGTGGCAAAATCGCGAAGTGGTGAAATCGCAATAAGATCTAGGCCGTAGGATCTAGGGTATCTACAAAGGCTCAATAGCCATTAGATATGGTGAATATGCAAGGCGGATAAGTCCAAGAGTCATCCAACTCTCCAAAACTGTGAAGGAATTCTGACCATCCATCGGGGACAGTCGTGGACCATTGATCAAGAGGACGCGTGGCGAATGATCAGAGCACCACAAAGCTCCATCTCAGAGTCTCACCTATCATGACTTGGAGTGACGAGAATCTCCATCTAAGGATCAGCGAGATGTGAGATCACGAAAATATTAGGACCATCAGATCACCAAGAACGAGGACCATTGATCTGAGCTCCATCTCGGAGTCTCCCCTATCGCGACTTGGAGTGACGATAATATCCATCTAAGGAACAACAAGATGCGAGATCGCGAAAAGATCAGGACCGTCGGATCACAAAGAACGTGGACCGTTGATCTGAGCTCCATCTCGGAGCTTTGCCTATTGCGACTTGGAGTGACGAGAACATCCATCTTAGGAACAACGATATGAGAAATCGCGATTTAATCGCAGCCATCAGATCAAGGTGTGATCTGGACCATTGATCTGACTCCATTTCAGATTTTTGTGAATCACGACTTGGAGAGGCAAGAAACATAACCACAAGAATGCCGAAATCACGATATGCAAAATCGCGATATGATCTGAGTTGTTGAATCAAGATTAGATATGAACCATCGAATCATAGGACAAGTGGCAAGCGATTGGAATTTCGCTGACTTGGAGTCAACGGAGCATGGTGTGGAAACTCGTGAAATATGAAGCACCTTTTGGCACAGCCTATGATCACCGTCGGTGGTCACGAGAAGGGAAGGAGTCAGTTCAGATAAGCTCCATTTTAGGGTTTCGGGGATTGCGACTTGGAGAGTCGAGATGCCTCATCTCCAGATTCATGAAATGTGAAATCGCGAAAGCGCTTTATGCATAAGCGCGTGGTCACAGCCATTGGGCACATCGATGGAAGATGGAGGAAGAAGCTAGAGGTGCTAAGCTTCACCACAAGGATCCCAAAATGCCGAATTACAAAATGGTGAAACAGGCACAAGATTCTTTATTCTTAATCCAATGGTTCAGGTGAAGTTGAACAAGATTGAAGGGATACTTTTGCGCTTCTTAGTGTAACAGCTAAAACAAATGACGATCTCTGCTAGAGGACTGAGTGTGATCGCCAAAGAAGATGAAGAGTTTCAAGGCATCTTCTAGTGGATTGAGGATTATTGATACAGGCGATTGACAGATGGAAGGGGATTGAAGTCTGTAACTGAAAAATAAAGGATAAGATCAACTGTGCTAGAGAAGATGAAGAGTCTCAACTGCCATAGAGGCTGAGGAATCTCAGCAGAAAACCTAGTGATGCTGGATGCATGGTGGGAACCACCAGAGAAGCTGAAGAGTTGAGATGATGATTAGACAGAGCACTTGAGATGTGGAGGAAATTGGCGCGGTATGAGCATGCAGAGGAATGGCGAATATTGCATGCACAAGGTGCACATAAGCTATAAGGACACGGTACAGAGAAGAGATTGGGTTGCTATTGCTGTTGGAGTTGTTGTGGGTGCTATTGTTGAAGGTGATTCATGCACGAAGGAGGAGAGTGTTGCAGCTGAATTAAACAGAAGAGTAACTATGTAGTGAATGAAGATGGCGCACAGAGCATAAAAAGCAGAAGAACAGACAGTGCAAGTCATGTGTGCAGGAAGGTAGTGAGGCAGACAGAGCAACGAAATGTAGCAGAATAGTGATGAGTCTGGTAAGCCATTGTTGAACATTATAACACTGTAATAAGTTTCAGTAGCAAAGATTTATATTTCAGGGTGGAAGGGAGGTTCTAGGGAGGACTGTTGTCCTCATAGGTTCAAGTGGGTGCTTGAACACAAGGAGTTGTATCTTCCATCTGGTTGCAGCCAGAGAAACCAGGGTGGCAGGGTGGTGTAAGGGAGAACTCTTGTTCTCTGTTATATAGGTTGGTTCCTGTATGATTAGAAGTTGGTGCTTGCATCCAGTTGGTGCTGGAAACACTCAGGGAGTTGGTGCTTCCTTCTAGTTGGTGCTTTCTTCTAGTTGGTGCGAGAGAAACCATGGAGTTAGTGCTTCCTTCTAGTTAGTGCTAGAGAAACTAGGGAGTTGGTGCTTCCTTCTAGTGGGTGCTAGAGAAAATAGAGAGTTGGTGCTCTCAGCGAGTAGCAGCTTGCAAAACTGAGGTTGTAGCCTCATTATGAGTTGGTTCTCATATGTGATAATGTAAAGAATGTAACTATTACTTATCATATAAAGAAAAATAGGTTTTTACCCTGTATGGGTTTCCTCGGGAAATATCTGTCTCTATGTTTCTCATATATGTGACTGATGTTGAATGTGCCATTGTTTATTTTTCTGCATTATTGTGATCATCATTCAGTGTTTTTGCAAAGAGTTTAAAAGAAGCATAATTGTTTAAGCACGATAACAACTGATTCACACCCCCCCCCCGCTCTCAGTTGTCCAACACTCTTTATAGGATTTACAACAATAAAAACTCTAAATACTTGGCACCCAAAAATGGTTATAGATCCATGAAAATCATTGGCTACAAATACCACAAATATCAAGATTATGTTATAGTCAACTCCAAGTTGTATTACTAGTCGACTACTAGTCGACATTCATTCAGTATTTAGTCAGTCTCCACACATCTGCCTGTTAACCTCATGTTGTTTGACCTCTTCGACTTACTTTCGATTCCTTTACCATGTTGAAATTCCTAGACCTTCCAATTCAAATTTAACTGATCGACTAACCTAGACCTTCGAATTTCCATCGATCCACCTTGACTTCGACTGTAACTGCAAAGAATATAACAGCCCAAAATTATCCCACGTGTTGTCTTCTTTGTTGAAACAAGAGATTCCTAAAATTTCATTCACAGACCCAAGGCAACAATGCCCATTTCCTCTTTGCACCAAGAGAGCTTCACATCACTCACATACTTGGTCAACGAGTCTGCTATGTTTTTCAACATGTCTACTTTCTCCAATAGCACATTGTTACTTTCCACCATGTCTCTTACAAAATGGTATTGTACATCAATGTGCTTAGTCTTCGAATGATAAGAAAGGTTCTTTGCTAGAAATATTATTCTTTGACTATTGAAAATTACCTTCATAGCTCTCTTCTCAAACCATATTCTTGAACACAGACTTTATAGCCATACCACTTCTTTGCTTCCACGAGTGGTCACCATGTATTCAAATTCTGTTGTTCACAAGGCTATGACCTCTTGTCGCTTACTCATCCATCTTATTGATCCACCGAACATCTTGAAGACATATTCATTGTTCGACCTCCATCGATCCAGATCTCCAACCCAGTCAGCATCGGAAAATCCATGTACATTTAATTTACCACAGTCCCCTCCAGGTCTTCCTTGGTAGCATAAAGCACAATCCTTCATACCACACAAATACCTGAATATTTTCTTGACAGTTGTCTAGTGCTCCTTTCCAGGTTTAGACATGTACCTTCTCAACACAACCACTACATGGGAAATGTTTGGTTGAGTGCATATCATCACATAAATTAGACTACCAAAATAACTTGCATAAGGAACACGTTCCATGTCCTCTATTTATTCCTGTGTCTTTGGACATTGTTCAACAGTAAGCCTTGATCCCACATGAATTGACACCTTCACTGGTTTTCAATTCTGCATGTTGAACCATTTTAGAAATGTTTCAATATACTTCATCTGATTCAACCATATCTTTCTAGTGTCTCGATCTCTCTTAATATCTAGTACTAGAATGAAGTTAGTTGCACCGAGATACTTCATGTCGAACTTGGAGGATAGTTTCTTCTTTACCTCCTTTATTGTGTCCATGTTGTTTCCAATCAACAACATGTCATCAACATACAAAGCTACATATATGAAATTCCCACCTTCTTCCTTTGAATATATGCAATGATCATATTTGATTCTCACAAATCTCAAACTAAGGATGTATGTGTCAAACTTCTCATATCACATCCTTAGCGATTGCTTTAAACTATAGAGGGATATTTTCAGTTTGCACACCAACTCCTTCTTTCCGTTTACTACAAATCCTTCAGGTTGTTTCATGTAGATTTCTTCTTCCAGGTCCCCATGTAGGAACGTTGTCTTCACATCCATCTGTTCTATTTCCAGATTGAATGATTCATTTAGAAACATTAGTACTCTAATGGAAGTTATTTTTTCAACAGGGGAAAAAATATCACTGAAGTCGACTCCCTCGACTTGGGAATAACCTTTTTCTACCAGTCGAGCTTTGAACTTCTCAACTTGTCCCATGACATTCATCTTCTTCTTGAATACCCATTTTTTACCGACAAGATTTCTTCCACTAGGTAACTTCACTAAATACCGTGTCTCATTCTTTTGTAAGGATTCCATCTCATCGACCATGGCGTCCTTCCAGAGTTTACCCTATGCTAAATCGACCTCCTCACTAACCGACTTGGGCTTATCGTCGATGTCAGTTAACACGAATGCGGAACACAAGTCGGGTGGACTATACCTTTAGATTGGTTTTCTTACTCTTTCTGATCTCCTTATCACCAGATTATTCTTTTCAACCTCTTCCTTATATTCATTCGACTCATCTGAATCATCTTCTTCGTTCCTCAGTTCAAACCGCACCATCTCAAGATTATTTTGGGACTAAAAAACTTCTTCAGGATTGGAATTACCTCTAACTTCTCTGAAGATCACTATCAACTGTACACTTTTCTACTTGATGCAGGATTCCCAAGCTTCTATTCTTTCATATCTTCTTTATATCCAATGAAAATATATTTGACTGCCTTCTTGTCCATCTTGCTCCTCTTTTCCTTTGGAACATGCAAAAATGCATCACATCCAAATACTTTGATATGTGAAACCAAAGGATTCTTACCCAACCATACCTTATGTGGATTCGTGCCAACTAGCGTCGATGAAGGAGACATATTCACTAGATATCTTGCAGTGTCGACTACCTCCACCCTGAATTATTGTGCGATCCCATCACCACTGAGCATGCTCCTTTCCTTATCCATCAACATTCTGTTCATTCTCTCGGAAACTCCATTTTTTTGTGGGGTATATTATGTGGTATTTTGTCTTTCTATGCCACACTGCTTACATAAATTCTCAAATTCTTTTCCACAGAATTCACCATCGTTTTCAGTTCTTAGCACCTTAATCTTCTTCTATGTCTGGTTTCCTACAAGAGATTTAAACTCTTTAAATTTCTCTAAAACCTTTGATTTCTTCCTTAGGAAATATATCCATGTCTTCCTGAAAAAATAATCTATGAATGAGACATAATACAAGGATCCGCCAAGTGAAGGAACTGAATCCAAGCCAAACACATCACTATGAACCAGTTCTAGAATCCCATTTTCCTTTGTCGCTCTAGATGGGAACCTCACCCGACTTTGTTTTCCATACATGAAATGTTCACAAAAGTCTACTTCTAAACCACATTTAGGAAAGCCTTCGACCATACCTTTTTTTTACATAACTCGAAGTCCTTTTTCTCCAATGTGTCCCATCCTCTGATGCCATAGCATGGTTGGGTAGATTTTATCATGTCTTTTTGAGTCAGTTTGTACCGACTCAACCCAAGTTAGGTCAAATTGATTAGAATTTGATTCGACTTTAGGAGAAACGATGTTTTTTCATCCAATCGAGTTGACATTCCCTAATAACTTTTATAGGGTTCCAATCCGAACTCCTTTAATTAAGACCATCACACCTATGACCATATTGCATGAATCCTTCTGAAACAGAGTGTGTACCCCAACATCAATCATCTTACTGACAGATAACATATTTCTTGCCAAACCTAGAATGCGTATCACACCTGGAAGGGTTCTTTTCCTCCCATCTTGTAGTATCATTAGAACTCTTCCTCATCCGACAATTTTGGTTGTCGAGTGATCCACAAAGAACACATCACCTCCATCATATCGTTCATACTCATAGAACCGTTCTCTATGTGGTTTCATATGATAGGATGTTCTTGATTTGATCAACCAAACAACTTGATCCAACTGTGTACTTGTCTATGCTAGGTACACATCACCTCCCTTATCGGGGGTTGTATTTATCTCAGTCAACTGCTTCTTGTCGGATCCTATACTGACTTCCATCTCCCTTGAATTACAGTCCTTTTTGTAATTCCCAACTTTACTTCATTTATAACATATTCTTGTCGAATGAACTAGGGATTTAGATCTACCCTTCGACTTAGACTTTATACCAAATAATTTTCCTTTATCTCTTTCAACTGGTCGACCTCTCACAACTAAATCATCTTTGGTCAATACTTCCATGTTATTTCTTCTCATTTCTTCTGACAATAGAGAAGCAAGTTGCAACCACATATTCTAGCGTCAATTTGGTTGTATTACTCCCTATAGCCACAACTGAGCTATCCCAGGAGTCTGAAAAAGAACATAATAGGCTTATACACTTCTCCTCCTCAATGATTTTAATATCCACAGACAATAACTGGCTTAAAATGATGTTAAACACATTTAAATGCTCGGTCAGCAAACTTCCATTACTCATTCTCAGAAGATACAATTTCTTTCTAAGAAACAACTTATTTACCAAAGATTTTGACTGGTATAAGATTTCAATCTTGTCCCATAGTTTCTTGGCTAAATATTCATTTGAGACATTCAAAAACACCGAATCTTCAAGACAAAGCTGAATCATACTTCTTTCTCTTCTTTCAAGTTTCTCCCATTCTTTCGTCGACATGATTTTCGGTTGGGTACCTGGACAGACCGTTTTCCATTGTTCTCGATCTACAAGAATATCTTCCATTTTAAGCTTCCAAAGCTCAAAATTTTGGCCATTGAATTTTTCTACCTCTATTCTTGTACTTCTCTCCATTATTTACCACGATATTTAACACAATTTATGACTTACAACTCTTATTGTACCTAGGGTTTAGTTTTCAGATTCAAGATTGGTAAATAAAAATCTGATGCACTTGTCAAATCATAGCACGACTATGATACCACTTGTCAAAGCCGAACTTCACTCTGATACCACTTGTCAGAAAATGAGAAACACTTCCACACTAAACCTAGCAGAGGAGAAGAAGAATTTAATCAAGAACATAAATGACAAAGCAATCACACAATACACAGATATTTCACCCTAGAAACCCAAACTGGGAAAACCAACATTCCTTGAGCGTTCCTCTCTCTTGTTGTCTTATTCAATTTGAATAAAATGTTACATGTCTAACCTTGATCCACACCTAAGAAAAAATTGACATCATACCCTCTTTCCTGCGCAAGAACAACCCTGTAGCCAATCTGACTTACATTTGCATGAACAACAACCTACATCTAAATATGTATCTAAAGACTAGATATCTTATGATATATGCATTAGCCTTTGTGGACTTACAACACGCCTCTTTATATGATTTACAAGAGGAAAAACCCTAAATACTTGGAACCCAAAAATGGTTACATATCCATGCAGATCATTGGCTACAAATCCCGCAAATATCGGGATTTTGTTATAGTCGACTCCAAGTCGTATTAACAGTCGACTATTGGTCAGCCTTCATTCGGTCTTTAGTCGATCTCCACACGTCCATGTGTCGAACTCATGTTGTTTGACCTATTCAACTTGTTGTCAATGCATTTACCATGTTGAACTGCCTCGACCTTCGACTTCGACTTTACCCGGTCAACTAACCTCGACCTTCGACTTGCTATCAATCCACCTCGACTTCGACCATCACAACAAATAATATAACAACCCAATAGGATACGAATAAGGTCTGCATAATTTTTTAAGTAAGAACGAAAGTGTAGTTAGCACGATTGGGTCAAGGCAGAGTATGGGTATGTCTTGAGTTAGGTGTAGTCCATATGAAGTAATTTTAGTTTAGTCAAGATGTCGAAATGAAATGTTGTGGTGTTTCACGATTGTAATTTCCTGGGGACCTAGGTGCACCAAGTCAAGTGGATCCCTCGGAAGACTATGGGTGCATGAGATATGGTGTCAGAGCTAATTTTGGAGGATATATTGGCTAAGAATTCACCACTATATTGGTGATGGATGGTATCAGATATTGAAGCACTCTCTATTACTACAACGATGACAAGGAATAGGACGTATGTACGAAGATAGTGTGGTCGTAGACTTGGTGAATGGTTTGGTAAGGAAGACTAATCCATCGCAGAGACAGTCTCGATTCATTCTTTTTTGGTTTGTCATTTGCTACAAAAGAAAGTGTCAGAATTGTGTGAACACCTTAAGAAGACTAGGCATGAATTTCATGGCCAGGTGAACTGAGTAGTTGGGAAAGCCAGATTATCATAAGACTTGTCACAGTTTTGATCACATATTTCATTGCATATTTAATCTTGAACGAATTTAGGGTTGTTATATCAATGCATTTGCATGTTGGGCACTCCACCAGATAGGAAAAATGATTCCAAACATGACAACAAGTTGTGCAAATAGTTGTAAAGCAGCTCGGTGAGTTGGTTCATCTGTATACTCATGAAGGTAAAGTTGGGGCAGTAGCACATAGGTGTCTTGGTGCAACAGAATAACAATGCGCCAATTGTTCAAACAAGTGAAGAGTCGAGTCAGGACAAGTTGGATGCACACAAGAAAAGTTGTGCGATACGAGCCAAGGTTTGACTTGACCCAAGCGATGGAAGTCGTGTATGAATGGTAGGACAGGATGGACATTGTGAAGAAAATATTGATGTAGTGTTGGGAAGGCTCAAAGACGATGCTTGATATTTCATGATGGAAATATTGTGATGACGAGACATGTCAGAATAGAATGGAAATTACAAATCAAAACTTGGTGTAGTTATGAGAAGGATTGAATAAGATGCATGAGATCAAGGAACAATGGAAATTATGCGGTGATGAAATGAGGGATTTTTTTTATGGAACAGAGTCTAAGGTTAGATTCACTCATCAAGGAGGATTCCCAAGACAAAGGAGACATCACAACAAGGAATAAGCTGATTGATCAAAGAGGAAGACTTATTCAATGTTTTCTTTGCGATGAAAACCACTTCGGAACAAACTGTCCGATCAAGACTAAGTTGGAATGGTTGGAAGAAGACCAAGTGGAAGTATTCCAAATGCTCACACCTTTAAAGGATATTTTAGAAGTGACAGGTGTAAGTTTTAAACCTATGAAGTAAGGTAATGCATACAGATTATTAAGAAAAACATAAATTAATCAATGGCTTATAGACATATTACACAAAGATTTATGCTCAAAACCCTTAACCAGAAGAAAACCAACCTTCCTTGGTGTCACACCTCTCAACTCTTAATTTTATTAATTTCACCATTCGCAATACAATATATACAATATTTTAGGTATTTTGTAGCTACCAAAACCTTAATCCCTTAATCTTCAAACGAAGTCATCCAATCTGACACCCCCCTCCCCACACACATGCAAATAATATAATACCTACCCAAAATTCTCCCACTTGTTTTATTTTCATACATGGGATCACAAGATTACATAGTCAACAATATAGGGTAACAATGGCCATTGTTTCTCAACACTAGGATAACTTCTCGGTGCTCACAAACTTTGTCAATGAATTTGCAACATTCTTAAAAGTGTCAAACTTCTCCAACAACACATTTTTGTCTTCAACCATGTCTCTCACAAAGTGATATTGAACATCAATATGATTTGTCTTTGAATGATAAGTCGGGTTCTTTGCCAAAAAGATTGCACTATGATTGTCACAATCTGATCTTACTGCTTCTTTTACCAACCCAATACCTAAACACAATATTTGTAACCATACTTATTCCTTGCATGCATGAGTGGCTAGCACGTATTCAACTTCTGTAGTTGAGAGCGCCACTACAACCTATGTTTTTCTCATCCAACTGATTTCTCTTGCAAATAAGCTAAACACATACCCACTTGTATATCTTTTGTGATGCATATCTCCAGTCTAGTCCACATAAACAAATGCATGTATGTCTAACACTGTCCAATACTAGTCTTCGTTGGTAGCACAATCCATAAATAGAAGTGCCATGCAAATACCTGAAAACCCTCTTTACTGTTGTTCAATGCTCCTTCCTTGTTTTTGACATATACCTGCTCAAAACTCCCACCACATGTGTAATGTACGGTCTAGTAAATACCATTGCATACATCAAACTACCAACTGCCTTAGCATACATAACATGGGAAATTTCATCTTCCTCTTCTTGTGTCTTGGGACACCGATCTACCGATAATTTTACACCTACAGGAATAAGAACCTTGACCGGTTTACTTCCATACATATTAAACCTTTACAATATTGTCTCAACATATTTTCTCTTAGTCAACGAGATTTTCTTGTTTGCATGATCTATTTTAATCTCCATTCCAAAAATGAAGTTAGCGACACTGAGATCCTTCACGTCAAATTTGGAGGATAGCTGTGATTTCACCTCCTTGATAACATCCATGTTATTTTCTACTAGAAACATTTCATTGACATACAACACTGCATAAATGAAGTGATTACAAACTTGCTTAGAATATACACAATGATCAAACCTGCTTCTCACAAATCCTAGTCCAATGATGCATGTGTCAAACTTTTGGTACCACATCCTAGGTGATTGCTTCAGACCATATAGTGACTTTTTGAGCTTACAGACTAACTCTTTCTTTCCTTTCACTACAAAACCTT
>JZKD02S0783245.1:86797-108694 GCA_000966675.3 Picea glauca
TATATATATATATATATATATATATATATATATATATATATAACATTTTGTATAAAAAAAAATTAAACATTAAATTTTTAAAACTAAATGATATATTCCATAGGAGGCGATGCCCAACATCGCCCCCCATGACAGCTAGGGCACCCAACCATCCTGCATAGGTTGGTTGGGCGTCATGGGTGTCGTGGGGGGCAATGTTGGGCATCGCCCCAACCCCCCATGGGCATCGCCATGGCCCCACGCGACCAGGTCTTAGCCCTTGGAGGATTGGGGTGATGCCCAACATTTCCCCCCATGGCACCCAACCAGCTAGCATGGGTTGGTTGGGCGTCCTAGGTGCCATGGGGGGTGATGTTGGGCACCGCCCCAACGCCCCACGGGATAATCCTTGGCCACTTGGGGCCATGTATTAGCTTGTGGGGGGCTGGGGAGATTCCCAACATCACTCCCCACAACACCCAGGGCCCTCAACCATCCACTTAGCCCATAATGTTTTTTTTTTTAATTTTAATTTTTTTTGTTTTTTTTATTTTTAATATTTTTTAAATTGTTTTTTTTTTTTTTTTTAATTTTGTTGCATTTGTTGTTATTATTTGTTTTGTTTTTGAATTTTGAATTTTAATTTTAATTAAATTTTGTATGTTTTTTATTTTAAAGTTGTGTTTATTTTTTGTTTATTGTTTGTTGTTTTTTATTTCAGTAAATTTTTTTTACAGTTGTATTTTAAAATTGCTTTTTAATTTTTAAATTTCATTTTTTATTTTATTAATATTGTTTTGTTTTTATTTAAATATTGTTTTTTTTTTTTAAATATATGTATTTTTTTATTAAATTATTGTTTTTGAAGGAAAATTTTCAAGTGACCATTTGGGGTTCAATTTTGGATTGTTTATTTGCGTAAGGTTTGGTTGTCAAGGCCACAAGTTCAATTAGGTCGTAAAAAACTATAATTGTAATGTTTAGAAAAAAAACATTTCTTTAGGTAGCACCACTTTTTGATTTGGGTGTTGATTTTAAGGTTTTTCTGAGCTACTGTATGAGTTCTAAAGGCCATGTTTGAAAAATGTTGTAATTTTGACCCCATTAGAAAAAATGTTGCTATTGGTAGCATCACGTTTTTATTTGGGGGTTGATTTTCATGTTTTTTATGAAAAAATGTGGGTTTTGAGGGCTAGAGTTCTCGTTTTGAGGTCACAGTTCTCGTTAAGTTGGCAATATTGTTCTTCTTCCATAGTTTACTATCCTATGAATTCACTGCTACCTTGACAATTATCAAATCATCATCAATAATAGATAAAGAAAAATTATCATGAAAATCAGTTGGACTATACCTTTATAGTTTCCTTCTTTCCCTTATTGATCTCCTCAATACTGGAGTATGTAGTTCTTCTTCTTCTACTTCATCTAATTTTGTTGATTCATATTTTGCATCATCCAACTCAAACTCTATTTTCTCGAGTTCTTCTTACCTTGGTAGGAGTTCCGGGAACATCTTTAACCTCTCTAAAAAACATTCTGACTATAAACAATCTTCTTAGTTTTAGGGTTCCAAAGATAATAATCTTTCTTACCATCTTTCTAACCAATAAATATACATTTTTCATCTTTATTATCCAACTTACTCTTATTTTTCTTTGGAACATGTACATAAAGATCATAACCAAACACTTTGAGATGTTCAAGAGGGGTTTTCTTACCAATCCATACCTCATGCGAAGTTTTGTCCACCAATGTTGATGAGTGTGATCTATTTACTAGGTAACATGCAGTACCCACTACCTTTGCCCATAATTTTTGTCCTAACCTGGCACCACTAAGCATGCTCATTGATTTTTCCATCAATGTTATGTTCATCTTTTCTGCAACCCCATTCTATTGAGGTGTGTATAGAGTATTCATATTCCTTTCTATACCGCACTTCTTACATAACTCTTTAAATTCATTACCACAAAATTGTCCACCATTTTCTATCCTCAACACCTTTATTTTCTTCTTTGCCTGATTTTCTACCAGAGCCTTAAAATACTTAAATTTTTCAAATACCTCGTATTTCTTCTTAAGAAAATAAATCCATTTGTTCCTTGAGAAATCATCTATGAATGAAACATAATACATAGATTTACCTAGTGATGGAACATGAACATGTCCTAACACATCATTGTGTATCAACTCTAAGATCCCCTTTGCTCTTATAGCACCATATGGGAATCTTACTTGATTTTGTTTACCATATACACAATGCTCACATAAATCAAAATCCAGAGTGAAATTAGACATAGAATCAACCATATCTTTACCGTGTAGTGTTCTAAGTGCCTTTTCTCCAATATGTCCTAGTCTTTGATGCCACGACATGGTATTATTTTTAGGGCCAGTATGGATCATATATTCTTTATTTCTTTGATTAGTGACAATAGAAATTTTACACCCATCAGTATAAGTTCTTCCCAATAACTTGTACAAATTTCCACAATGAACTCCCCTCATCAACACCATTTCTTCTCATACCATCTTGCAAGTTCCCTTTCCCAATAAAGTATCCACACCTTCATCATCCAACTTACTTACTGATATTAGGCTCCTGGCTAGATATGGAATGTACATAAATCCAGGGAGAGTTCTAATCCTTCCATATTTCAATAGTAGCTTAACCCTTCCATGTCCCATGATTTTGGCCATTGAGTCATCTCCTAGGAAGAGTAACCACCATAATACTTTTCATATTCAGTGAACCATTCCCTGTGAGGAGTCATATGAAATGATGCACCCGATTCGATCAACCATACATCATGATGTGCATGTTTACCTATATATGCCAAGTAAACATCACCTCCTTCTTCTGTGAAGGTTTTCCCTCCGTGGAAGAGGAATCATCCTATCCCTTTGATTTATAAACATTCTTGGACCTGGAATATTTCTTATAATTTCCACTTTTACCACATTTCAAGCATTTCCTCAAAGCTTTTCTTGGGGATTTAGATCTACCTTTAGGTTTAGATCTCCCCCCCAAAGGCTTAATTTTATTCCTATATTGGGGATTACCTATTACATATAAAGAATATGTTCTATGACTATCCATGCTTTCTTTACTCATCTCTTATGATAACAAGTATGGAACTACATCCTCATACTTCAATGCAGATTGAGTGGTACTACAAATTTCTATTGGGTATGTTCTATATTCTTTGCACGGTTAGAACTAGTTTCTATGTTGTGACAAGCGTGCAGGGGGTGGAGTGACCCTTTTCCTGGGGGGCATAGGGGTGTGGGAGCCCCCCTGTGAGAGGATTAAGGGTAAACACCCCTAAAAATAATTTTTTTGGTGGTTTTTTGTGTCCATTTTTGGGCGGTTTTTTGACACATGGTTTTCCTCGATGGTTTTCTATTTCTTTTTAAGGAATTAGGGTTGTTGACTAATTTGGGTTATTGGATTAGGGTTTTGGATGCTACGGGATCATATATGTATATTGTATTGTAAGCAATTTATGAAGTGAATGAATACAAAATATGTTGTTTTTCCCAGTTTTGGTTTCTAGGGGAAAAATATCTGTGTAATGTGTGTATTTTCCATTGTATATTTTATGTTATTTTATTGAAATATGTTTGCAGTAAATAATTGTACAAGGTTAAAATCTGCATTTGGTATCATATCAATTATTGGCTTCAGGGGGATGCCTTTGTGGTCAAGGTTTTGGCTCGGGACTGTAATAAGCCTTGATACATTGAGAGATATATGATATTGATTCTTCAAGTGAAAAGAAATGGTGAGCAGTTCAAAAATAGAGATCGAGAAATTCAATGGGAAATTTTTTGAGATGTGGAATCTCAAGATGGAAGATTTGTTGGTAGACGTATATCAGTGGATCATGGTGGATCCAGGTACTACACCTACAGTAACATCAACAGATGACTGGGAAAAGTTAGATCAGAAGGTGAATAGCACAATCCAATTATGTCTCTCATATTCAGTATTACTGAATGTGTTAGGGGAAGTTACAACCAAGGAGTTATGGGATAAGTTGGGGAACTTGTATCGGTCTAAGTCCATGGTAAATAAATTGTTCATGCGGAATAATCTGTATAACTTGAGGATGAGAGATGGAGACTTGGTGACAGAGCATCTGAACTCCTTCAATACTGTGGTAATTTAGTTATTATTTGTTGAGAATAAAAATTCATATAAAGATAAGTGTATCGGTTTATTGTTCTCTTTACCAGACTCATGGGGTAGTCTGTTTATGGCCATAGGTAGTAACACAACTACCTTGATTTTCGATGATGTGGTCTCATCCTTGTTGTCGGAGGAGATGAGATGGAATAACATGGAAAGATGGAGCACATATGCATTATTTGCAAGAGGACGCTCCCTGGAAAGAAATAGATCTAAGTCCTCAAGTGGGAGATCTAAATCTAAGGGTAGATATAAATATCTCAAAAATTTTGTAAAGATATGTTGGAGATGTGGAAAAGAAGGGCACTTCAAGAAGAAATGTAGATCCAAAAATGTTGAGAGAGTGAAGGGATCTGAAGGTGCTCCCTTCGTAGAAGAAAATACCTCCAAGGAAGAAGGAGGAGATGTGTACTTGGCTTCTTCAAGGTCACATGCAGATCATGAGGCATGGATGGTTGAATCAGGTGCATCCTTTCATATGAATCTCCATAGGGAGTGGTTCTGTAAATATGAAAGGTAAGATGGAGGGAATGTTTTCCGAGGTGATGACTTGACAACCAAAACCAAAGGACGAGGAAGAGTCATGTTGAGGCTCACATATGGAAGGATTATAACATTGCATGTTGTTTTGCACATCTCGGGATTGGCCATAAATTTGATTTATATAAGAAAAATGGAAGATGCAAGGTTAAAAATAATATTTCAAAAAGAAACTTGCAGGATGCTTCGAGGAGCAATGGTGTTACTGAAGGGAGTTTAGATTGGAACACTGTATAAGCTGCAAGAAAGCACTATTAGTGATGGGTGTAATAGTTCCATTGTTCCCGATATTGGAGATGAAGAAGAAAAAACTCCTATAGTATCTGGAGAAAAGGTTATGTTGTGGCATCAAAGACTGGGGCATATCAGAGAGAAGGGTCTTTGAATACTACACAGTAAATTTATGGTTGAAGGTATGTCTAACTGCTCTCTAGATATTGATTTATGTGAACATTGTGTATATGAAAAGTAGAATCGGGCAAGATTCCCCTCTAGTGCAATGAGGGCAGAAGGAGTTTTAAAACTAGTGCACAGTGATGTGTTTGGACCAATGTCAATTCCATCATTGGGAAACTATGTGGAAAACTCTGGAAAAAGACCATGCTCTAAAAAATGGCAACCTTGGATAAGAATGAGGCTTGGGATCTAATGGAGTTGTCGACTAGAAGAAATCCCATTGGAAGCAAATGGGTATTTAAAACGAAGTTGAATGTAGAAGGAAAAGTGGAGAAATACAAGCTCGGTTAGTAGCAAAGGGTTATTCCCAGGTTGGGGGAATTGACTTTGGTGATATTTTTTCTCCTGTTTCAAAATTAACCTCTATTATATTTATGTTATTTGTTGTTGTTGCATTTGATTTTGATGTAGAACAAATGGATGTGGATACAAAATTCTTGCATGGGGATCTGGAAAAAAAAATCTACATGAAGCAGCCATAAAGATTTTATATGAAAGGAAAAAAGGAAATGGTATGCAGGCCCAAAAAGTCCATGTATGGTTTACAATAATCACCAAGGATGTGGTATAACAAATTTGATACTTATATGTTGGGACTTTGCTTCAGAAGAAGCAAAGAGGATCACTGTGTGTATTTCAAATTAATTGGTGATCATTTGATTTATTTGGTCTTGTATGTGGATGACATGTTGCTGATAGGAAACAACAAGGAGATTACACAGGATGTGAAAACTCAATTGTACTCTAAATTTGACATGAAGGATCTTGCTGCTGCAAATTTCATTTTGGGCATGGAAATTAAAATAAATTGGGAAAATAGGAAACTCTAGTTAAATAAGAGAAAACATGTTGAGACCATATTGCAGAGGTTTAATATGTAGGAATGTAAACTAATCAAGGTCCCTATTCCAGTAGGTCTAAATTTATCTATGGATTAGTGTCCCAAGACACATGAAGAGGAGGAGGACATGTATCGAGTTCCATATGCGAGTGCAGTTGGAAGTTTGTTGTATGCAATGGTCTGTACTAGATCGAACATTGCACGTGCAGTGGGATTTTTGAGAAGGTATATGTCAAAACCAGGGAATGAGCATTGGACAACGATAAAAACAATTTTTAGGTATTTGTGTGGCACTACTAGTTATGTATTGTGCTACCAAGGAAGACCAGGTCTGGAAATAGTGTTGTACATACATGGCTTTGTGGATGAAAACTGGGCTCGAGATCAGGATCGTAGAAGATATAAAGGAGGGTATGTGTTTAACCTATTTGGAGGAGAAATAAAGTGGATGAGAAAAAGACAGTATGGAGTGGCACTTTCAACTACAAATGTTGAATACATGACAACCACTCATGCAAGAAAAGAAGAAATATGGTTACAAATATTTGTGTTCAGGTATTGGGTTGGTACAACAAGCTATAAGGATAGATTGTGATAGCCAAAGTGCAAATTTTCTGGCAAAGAACCCAACTTATCATTCAAAGACAAAGCATATTGATGTTCAATATCACTTTGTGAGAGACATGGTTGAAGAAAAGAAGGTGTTGTTGATGAAGGTGGAAACTTTCAAGAATGTTGCAGATTCATTAACAAAAACTGTGAGCACTAAGAAGTTATCTTGGTGTAGAGGATCTATGGGCATTTTTTCCCTAGATTGTTGACTATGTAACCTTGTAACCCCCTTGTTTGTAAAGAAAAAAACAAGTGGGAGAATGTTGGGTATGTGATATATTCTTTGCATGTGTTATGTGTTATATTCTTTTTCAGCACATGGTTTTTTTCGATGGTTTTCTATTTCAAGTCAAGGAATTAGGGTTGTAGACTAATTTGGGTTATTGGATTAGGGTTTTGGATGCTACAGGAGCTTATCTGTATATTGTATTGTAAAAAATGTATGAAGTGAATGAATATAGATTATGATGGTTTTCCCGGTTTGGGTTTCCAGTGGAAAAATATCCGTGTAATATGTGTATTTTCCATTGTATCTTTTTTGTTCTTTTATTGAAAAATTGTTTGCAGTAAATAATTGTACAAGGTTAAAATCTACAATTTCTACAACCATATTATCTAAGGAGTCTGAAAAAGAACATAACAAATTAATACACTTATCTTCTTCTGCAATCGTAATATTAATAGAGACAAGTTGACTTACCATAGTATTGAAGGAATTTAGATGCTCTATCACAAAATTGCCATATTCCATCCTAAGATGATACAACTTATTTCGAAGAAACAACTTGTTTACTAGAGGCTTTGACTGATACAAATTCCTCAACTTTTCCCATAGTTCCTTGGCTACAAATTCTCCCAAAATATTTAGTAACATCGAATCTTCCACGAAGATTCTAATCATACTCCTTGTTATTATATCTCGCTTTTCCTAATCTTCTTTCGATATACCAATAGATTGAGTACTATTAGTTTCTGTACCAGTAGGTTGCATACCAGGATTTGCAAGGATCCATTCTTCTTTGTCTACAAGAAGGTCCTCCATATTGAGCTTCCATAGCTCAGATTTTTCACCATTAAAATTATCAAACTTGATTCTAGAACTGCTTTCCATTCTCTTTGAACACATGAATCACCACTGCAAAGCTCCCATTGAACCCAGGTTTATCATATACCTAAGATAAACTCAAGATATATCAATACCAAGCCAAACCCTCAACAATAAAAGCATCCCCATGAAGCCAAAAATGTGCTTTGATACCACATGTAAGTTTTAAACTTGTGAATTAAAGCAATGCATACAAATTCTTAAGAAAAACATAAATTAATCAATGGCTCATACACATAGGACACAAAGATTTACGTTGGAAACCCTTAACTGAGAGAAAACCATCCTTCCTTGGTGTCACACCTCTCAAATCTTCATTGTATCAATTTCACCATTCACAATATAATATATACAATATTTTTGGTATTCCGTAGCTACCAAAACCCTAATCCCTTAATCTGGGACGCTTTCGGTGTTTGGCACAACTCCTCTCCATCTCTCCATATTCAATGTGACCTAGGGCCATGAACCTACACAATTGCGTGATTGCAGGCATGACCAAGGGTGGTTTGAAAGAAAACCTCTTTTTTCCTCGCAATTCACCATGAACCGCCACGCGTCCCTTTCCAAAAACCATGGTTCCGATTGCGGCCTGCCCTTAAAATTTTAAAACATGCGCACCTTTCGACCTCACAATGGAGCGTGACCATTGATCTTGTGATATGAGATGTGGCTTCCTGATCAATGGCCCAACTCTGGAGATTTATATCGACAGATCATATCTTCCCTCTTTGAATCAACGACTGAGATCTGCTTCACGAATCGACCTTCAGAAATTTCAATTCTCAAACCACATTTCCCTCTAAGAAAAACCTTCAGAGCTAAGGATCTGATGATGCGTGGCATTCTGGATTTGGATGATTGAGATCCACTTCGGGTCTTTGGGACTTCGGGCCTTCATGACTTCGGGATTTCTAAGCACTTCTCATTTCAAATCTCCCAAAGCTCATTTACCCGAAGGCTTGGATCAACTGCCACCTGTCCCCTTTAAGATCAACAAATCATATTCACTTTGGGGCCTTTCGTTCTGGCGCTATACTTTGCACAATGTTTCACTCTCGAACGTCCATGAGTCGTTGATCTGGATTGTTCTTGGAATCTTCTTCGTTGAAAGATTAAAACTCTCTTTTTCTTATGCTTCAATATCGAAACAGACTGTTTAAGAAAGATGCTCTTTGTGTTCATGGCTGCAACCTTCACGATCAAGGATTTGGATGACTTGCTGTGAGCTGAGAAAATAGGGAGACCAGGGCACACAAATGAACAAGGGAAAAAAAAAAAAGATTTTACCGGCCGAAGGGGAAAATACTTCAAGACTTGGCATGTGAAAAGGATAGAGACAGGGAAAAACTATAGAATTAGGTAGAAACCACAAACCCACAGGACTCTAACAAGTTCATGTGATAACATTCGGCTCCACAGGGGATGGCATACTCCCTGCGAGATGCCAAGAACCAGTACTTCCAATGCCTTAGCTGTTGGGTTATGGAGTTCCTTATTAAAACCAAAAGTAAAAGAAAAAAAAGATATTTACAATGATATGGGAAGCCACTTCTGGCTTAAGTAAAAATCTTCTTCAGAAAATGCTCATTTACAAGGCTACCAAAAACCTCATCATCTTCCAAATCCTGCAACTTGTAAGTGTTATTTAAAAAAACCTTAGAATTTTTGAAGGGGCCAATCTACAAGGCCTCAAATTTACCGTGCTTGCCTTTATCTTGTTTAGGTGCATCCCACTTGAGTACTAGATCTCCCAGCTAGAAATCCTCTTTGGTCACCTTCTTATCAAAGGCCTGCTTGATATTCTGTTGATGGTCATGTGCTTTGTCCAATAGTTGCTCTCTAGTCTACTGCACTTCTACCAGCTGTTGTATTCTCCTAATCATATCATGTGGTTCTCCCTGGTAGTCTTGGAAGAATTTCACCACCAGTAAGGAAAGCTGATAAGGAAAAATGTCTTCAACTCCATATACAAGCTGGAAATGAGAGATACCAAGAGATCTCTTTGTTTTCATTCTGTCAGCCCAAAAATAAAATTTAAACTTTGATTCCCCTACCTTCTTGTTGTCCTCTAACAATCTTTTGATGATATTAATAAGGCTCTTGTTAGAGGACTCTGCCAGTCCATTCCCTTGGGGATATTAAGGATTATAGTGAATGAATGTGATTCCAAACTGGTCACAAAACTTAATCAATGGTTTAGCCTTGAAAGTTGTAGCATTATCAGTGAAAATTCGGTTTGGACAACCAAATCTTGCCATAATATCTTCAAGAAAACCAATGATTATCTTGTGGGAAACATTTCTTGTGGGGATGGCCTCTATCCACTTATTAAAGTAGTTTGTGGTAGTCAAGATCCACCTATGCTGACCACTTGAAGCAGGATGAATTTCCCCAATAAAATCTAGGTCACACTGCTAAAAGGGTCCTGAAGCTACCACAGACTTTAATGGAAAATACTTGAGTTGTTTCTTTCCAGAGAATTTATGACACTTGACACAAGACCTAATATTTGCATAGACATCAGTGAAGAGACAAGGCCAAAAATACCCAGCCCTGAGAATCCTGTAGGCTGTGGTTCTCCATAAGTGATGCCCCCCACATAAACTGTCATGAAAATCATACATAATCTTTTGGGCTTCATGTGGGTTTAGACATCTCAAAATCACTCCTAAAGGGTCTTTCCAATATAAAACTTGATCAATCAGACAATATTTAGTTGATTTGAGCTTCAAATCTCTTACCTTGCTCTTTCCCATGCCATCATGAGGCTATAACTTCTGTAGGAAAAGTATAATGTCTTTGTACCATGTACATCCCGCCAACGGGAGTGTGACTATAGGATATTCATTAGAGAACTTAGCTTGCTGATTCTTTGAACAAATGCTGATGAAATTGACCCCCAAGGATTTATAATTAGATTCAGCCAACAACCTATCTAAACCTTGACCTTTAACCAATTTGGTAGGCTTTATTTCAAGATAAAATTCAAGGATTTTGGCAATCCACTTGCTCCTTCTTCCGTCTATGTCAGGTTGAATGAGGATCTCCTTCAAAAAGGCTGAAGGGACATATGCAATGAATTTTGAATGTAGCACATAAAATCTGAAAGCTTTGAGAGCTTTAACCAAAGCATAGGCCTGCTTTTCCATGATGTTATACTTTATTTCAACATCTCTCAGTGCCCTACTAAAAAATGAAATGGGCTACTCTAACCCTTCGACATTTTTCTGCAATAAAACAGATGCTACTGTGTCAAATGAAGAAAAAGAGAAAATCATAAACTCCTTAGAGTAGTTAGGATTGATGAGCACATGTGCTTCAGTCAAGGCCTTCTTTATTTGGTCAAAAGAGTTACGATATTCAGAAGTCCATTTGATTTCATTTCCTTTCCTCAACACGACTGTAATAAACTTCACCAACTTATCAAAATTTGAAACAAACCTTCTCAGAAAATTAATTTTCCCCAAGAAATAATGAACTTCTTTCTTGGATCTAGGGAGTGGAAAAGTTTGTATAGCCTCTACCCTACTTGAATCAATCCTTACTCCCTCATTTGACACAATGTGCCCCAATAGTTTCCCTTCTTTCATGGCAAATAATGATTTTTTTGGATTTAGAGAGAGGCCAAATCTTCTACATTTCAAGAAGACTCTTTTCAGATGATCATGATGTTCTTTATTAGATTGTAAGAACATTGTTATGCCATCCAAATAAATGACTACAACCTTTTCCTTCTCTCCAATAAAAGCTACGTCCATGGCTCACTGAAAGGTTGCTCCTGCATTCATCAATCCAATGGGCATCTTAGCGTATGTCATACATGAATGTGCCCTAAGGAGTGGTGAAGGTTGTCTTCTCTCTGTCTCCAGGTAAGACAGAGACCTGATTGTAGCTAGAAAATCCATCAATCATAGACATCCTAGATGCACCCATCACCCTCTGTAATATGTGTTCCATCTTGGGCAAGGGGTAATTATCTTTCTTAGAGCTTCTGTTCAGATTTTGGAAATCAACACAAAGACTGATTTCTCCATTTTTCTTTCTCACTGGGACCAAGTTGGCTACCCACTCAGAAAATCTCAAAGGAATGATAATATGGGCATCCAAAATATTTTTTACCTCTTTCTCCATAATAGGCAGTAGCATAAGATTTATTTGTCTCAATTTCTTCCTAAATGGTTTTTCTTCCTCCTTCAGTGGGACCTTATGCTCGATGGTACTTGTGTCATATGTTATGAGGTCTTCATATGTCTAGGAAAAAACATCAGCAAATTCTTTTAACAACTTAGCGTATTCATCTCTTTGTTCTCTTGACAGGTTGCTTGACAATTTGACAATTTTTGGGTCCTTCTCTGTACCAATATTACACTTAGATACATCAACATCATAAATTGAGCCTTTAAAGATTATTTCCACATCGTTCCCATCGAACAATATTTCTAAAGGAACTAGTCTCTTTGGAATTTGGTTGCTAGACAACTGAACAATATGGTGATTAGAAATTTTATTTAAAAATACATTAGCATGAGGGTTACTTTCAGAATCATGATCTTGATCAATGTGTAATGCAGAGAACTCATCGGCAGACTCAAGAAACTTTCTGATCCCAAGATAATCCTAAAATACCTTCCAATGCTTGACATTGTCAGGTATAGAGGGTTAATATTTCACCTCTATATCATACTTGAGTTTAGGTGGCAGTGGGATTATGAAATGGCTTGCCGAAACAGCCAAAGAATCAACCATGGTATTCTCCCTTCTTGGAATAAATGAAATGTTGAAAGCTAAGAAGAAATTGTCAATTAGGTCCCACACCTCATTCCTGTAAGTCCTAAGCCTAGGGTTCTTAGCTTGGTAAATATTTTTAATTTGATGAACAATTAGCTATGTATCTCCAAATACTGATAGCTCTTATATCCCCATGTCCTTTGAATCCCTTAAACCTAAAACAAGAGATTCATACTCTACCACATTGTTGGTAAATTAAAATTCTAACTTGTAGGACAAGGGTATAGTCTCTTGAGATGATGAAACAAAGACTACTCCAACACCAACACCTTCCTTAGAAGAGGCTCCATCAAAGAACATCTTCCAAACAAGGGTAGTTGGAGGAGGGATTTCACAAAAAGAAATGGATTGTTTTTTTATTTCAAGAGGAGGTTCAAGAGTATCAGTCAACTGTAATATGATGGATCCCAAATCAGTGTCAAAAGAAAAAATAGGATGGTTGGTGGGGTTTTCTTCATCATTGATGATGTACGCAAGCTGCGCTTCCCTGTAGAGTCTCCTTTGTTCACCCCCGAACACATGAATGGTGGCGTATGAAAGGTCCATCTGCAAGGTTCCCCCAAGTCTCTTTATCCAAGATATAGATAGGAGCATCCCAAATTTAGGGGGAACATCAGCCACTACAATATCCATGACTACGCTCTTCATTGGCAACTGGAATAGGGACACGAATAGGTCTTTGATAACCCCAAGGAACTTCACCTTTCTGGAGTTGAAAGAATACAGGTCATGATAGGTTTTTGTAACTTCCAACCTAAGCTCTTCCATGACAATATTAGGCATAATATTGTGAGATGCCCCTGAATCCATCAAGCAGTTATGAAACACCTTATCATGGATGTTCAATGAAGTGTAGAAGGGAGGGGGGGGGTAGGAGTAATCTCTATCCTCTATCAAAGGACCTAACATGACAATTGGCTTTTCATCTTGGAGGTTAACCGAGTCTGTGGAGTGAGATTCAGGTTCGGGCTGGAAAATTTTTGATAGGCACCTTTTGAAATCCTCGTGCTTGACTAACTCTAAGATAGGCACAGGGATCCTAACTTTTGAAACTCTTTCTCAAAGCTATAAGAGGAGGGAGGCTTCAAAATCTCCTTTACCTCTAGGATAGGACTTTTGACCACTGGTGGGGGACTGTGTGCTTTCCTCTCTTTGTTGTTGTCTGCCATATCTTTAGCAGGTTTCTCAGCTCTAGCAGGTTGCTTAGGAATGTCAGGCTTTGCTTCTTTCTTCTTGTATATGAGGTTATATCTATTCATATCGTTGCTAGTCTTTTCTCCTTTTCTCAACTCATTCAGTTGATTACTTATGAGGGCCTCTTTGTATGCAGACTGAGTTAAATGAGGGGATGAATAGGTATCTCCAAGGTAATGGATCTCAAGATTGATATCTTCTTCCTCTTCATTTTCATCAGTAACCAGGTTATTTTGGAGAGGAGTTTGGATTTTCTTATCATCTCTGTCCATGTTTCTCTGATCTGTTTGGATGATCTGAGGGGCATTAGTTGGTCTTTCAAAACTACCCCTATTCTCAGTATTTTGGGAATTCCTATAGCTCTTCTTTCCTTCTAATTCGATATTTTCCATTCTATAAGAAAGTGATTTTAGTAGCTTGGACACTTCATCCGTTTGAGGGGGCGTAGCAGAGGAACTAGAAGTTGAAGTTTCAGACCTACCTTTTCCTCTATCTCTATCATCTTTACTCTTAAGTTTGTCAGGTGCTAATATATTGGATTCTACTTCAAGGGTTGCATCTTACATATGATCCAAGGAGGTAGCTCTTCTTTCTCTCAACAGGAGGCAAAAATCAGGCTCTAAAGCATTAGCATAAGTCATTTTGGCAGAGGTTTATGTAGATTTAATTTCAGCAGGAATATTTTTATACATCTTATTAAATCTCTTCGAGAAGTCTCGAACATATTCCCCCTCTTCTCTCTTAAGTGCCCCAAATTCTGTAATAGAATAAAGAGATATTTTTTATTCCCCCAGTGTCTTAAGAATGAATCATACAGATCATAAATCTCATCAATATATCTAGGAGGCAAGTCCTTAAACTAGTCCCTGGCATCACCATCAAGGCTCTGTACAAAAACTCTCATCCACACATATTCATTTTCGATGACCTGAATCTATGCAAATCTATAAAAGGATGTAAGGTGCTCTTTTGTAGTCATGTCTCCTTCCCTTATGAACTGGGGAATGTACTTAAGGTAGTCCATGGCTAGGAGAGCATTCATAGGCTAAGGTAAAACCATAGGGGCGTATCTAGCATCCAATATCTAATCCATCTTGTTCCTAGGAGGATTAGCACCTTCCATTTGGACGTGAACTGGAGGAGAACCAAGAGGAGATGGAGTTCGAGCAAGTGAGACTGGGGTTGTGCTTTTGGGAGAAAAAATAAAAGGTTGAGAGTTAGGAGATAAAGGGCTAGAGGTAACAGAGGTTTCCCCTTCTGTAACTGCAACAACTCTAATAGGAGGAGGAGTAGTAAATTTTGGAGTAGGAAAGTCTTCTAAGGTCAAATCTCTCTCCTTCCACTTCACAACTTCGGGGGAGAAAGGGGTGTCAAAGCTCTCTCCTTCCAAACCAAGAATAGGAGGGGAGAAATCGGTAGGAAAACTCCCAAAATTTAAATTTCTTGAAACTCCAACAGTTTGTATAATAGGAGAATCAGAAACAGTTACCAGAGTTTGTAAAGAGGGATTATGAAAATTATCATAAAAACTTGGTACAACAGTGGAGGTACCTTTTTGAGTGGTCTTTCCATTTTTGATAATTTCCTTTGGGTCATCTTCAAACATTGCTAGAAATGATGCAACCAACAGGAGTGTGATTAGACCACTGCCTTCAAAGCCTTAAGTTGGTGCCTGCTCTGTCAGATTGTACAGGTTTTCTCATGTCAGACGCGAGCCAGACACAGTTATGTGTTTTACAAGAAAAATTTCCCATAAGGAAGATTTGGATCATCAACGTACCTTCATGGCTATGCTCTGCAATGCTTTCCACTTATGGGGTGAGACGAGGTCTCAACTCCCGCTCCGAATCTTCAATAACTACCTTCATCGGGATCAGGACAGGGCCTGACACTCATGAATGTTTCTAGGCAGTGCCATACAAATTTTTCGAGTCAATCCTGACGTCTCGAGGCCAAGTAGATATTCTTCTGTGACCAATACAAACAATTTCAGTCTTTGGCGCATCTCCTCTCCATCACTACATATTCAATGTGACCTAGGGCCATGACCCTATGCAATTTCATGATTGCGGGCGCAACCAAGGGTGGTTTGAAAGAAAATTGCTTGTGTTCCCGCAATTCACCATGAATCGCCACACGTCCCTTTCCAAAAACCATGGTTCCGATTGCGGCCTGCCCTTAAAATTTTAAACTGTGCACACCTTCCGACCCCGCAATGGATCATGACCGTTGATCTTGTGATATGAGATGAGGCTTCCTGATCAATGGCCCATCTCTGGCGCTTTAGATCAACAGATCAGATCTTCCCTCTTCGAATCAACAACTGATATCTGCTTCGTGAATCAACCTTCAGGAATTTCAATTCTCAAACCACATTTCCCTCTAAGCAAAACCTCTGCAGATGAGGACCTGATGACTCATGGCATTCTGGATTTGGACGGAAGAGATCCCCTTCGGGTCTCTGGGACTTCGGGCCTTCGAGACTTCGGGATTTATAATCACTTCTCATTTCAAATCTCCCGAAGCTCATTTCCCCGAAGGCTTGGATCAACTTCCACATGTACCCTTTAAGATCAATGACTCTTATTCACTTCGGGGCCTTTTGTTCTGGCACTCTACTTCTCACAAGTTTTCACTCCCGAACATCCGTGAGCTGCTGATCTAGACTGTTCCCAGAATCTTCGCCGCTGGAAGATTAAATACTTTCTTTGCTTATGCTTCAATATCAGAATAGACTGTTTAAGAAATTTGTGCTTTATGTTCATGGCTACAACCTGCACGATCAAGGATTTGGATGACTAGTTGCGAGCTGAGAAAACAGGGAGATTAGGGTGCATAAATGAACAAGGGAAAACAAAAAATGATTTTATCGGTCGAAGGGGGGAAAATTCAAGACTCGACCTATGAAAAGGATAGAGACAGGGAAAAACTATAGACTTAGGTAGAAACCAAAAACCCACAAGACTTTGGAAAGTTCATGTGATAACAGGATGATCATGTGTTGGTCTTGGGGAAGGACTTTCTTAGATTTTCCAAGGTAGTTCCACTCCCGTATGGAGGTGTTGTGTGTTCTTGTATGAATCCAAATTTCCAAGTATGCCCATGAGGACGAAGATGAAGCTTGGATGAATACCAAGGATGTTTGTGTTCACGTTTATTGAGGGTATCAACAGAGGTGTGGATAGACCTTTAAATGTGGTGTAGAAACAAGGGTTGAGTTCAGCCATGGTGACCCTGGGAGGATTGGGTCAGAAAAAATGAAGGTTGACAACATTGGAAACATCGATGAAGTCTTTCTTGGAGAACATAGATCGGTTGTGAAGCTTGTAGTACCATAAGAAAGAGTGCGAGGACGATTTGAAGTCGACCATTGCTACACTTCCCAAGGTCATCACACATGAGACGCATCCTGAGTACTTTGCTTACAATAGTGTTACGAAGGGGTTGAGGAAGATCAATTGGAAGACTCACTTTTGGTAAAAACTCTAAATGTTGAGACAAAGAAGTGCATGGATGCACTCACTCATCCAGACTTGGAGTCAACCATTATGAACTTTTGTAGGAAATCCATGGGGATATATGAATTTCAAATCATTGTAGAACAACTTGAGGAGTTGGGATACACACCAAACGAATTCAAGTTGGTGTTGAGGTACTTGCGTGCAAAGCATAAGTATGACACTTTGTACGCCAATAGCCTTAGTTGTGCCTATTGGGTACACTCCATTCATTGAGAAGACAAAGAGTTGGTATGCTACCAGGAAACAGACAACGTGGCCTTGGGAGCCTTGTGGAGAGGATCCATCATAGACTTGGGGATATGCATTGTCGTGAAGAAGGTATTGTGGTGTGGGTGCTTTAGAGGAAGGCGTCACAACATATTTGTATGAGTGTGACTTAGTGAGTTGGATTAGAGAGGTGACCTCACTTTGGCATGGTGAAGACAACAATTGGTGTGTTGGGTTGCAGAGAGGCAACTTGACAAAATTTTGTAACACTGGCTTAATGAGGTGACTTGGCATCCAGGGGAAAGGTGAGAGACTTTGCCTTAGTGTTTGAGGTTGGACAGAGTCATGGATGTGCAAAGAGAAGCGACTATGTTTGGGCATGGGGAGTACATTCTCATGAGTTGTGCACAATGATTGGACTAGCTACCCAATCAATCCAGGCCATGATGGACATCAATGTGTAGAAGCATCGCTAATATGGTTGTATTATGATCGCAATAGTGAGTCATGTGGATTTCAACACTTAGGTGAATTTTTGAAGTGAAGTGGGTAGAAGTCAGTTTTAGTAAGCAACAACAATAACATAACTAGATAACAGCAAGGTAGAAACATCATGACGAGGATGTTGTCAGGACAAAAACAATTTTAGGTGGGGAATGATGTAAGGCCTTCCATGAGACCCATCGAGCATGAAAACGTCTTGTGAAGACTCGAAAAGGAGATGGTCAAGATAACATAAGGGGAAAGACACCTTACTTTTCTTGCGACAGAGGATGAGGACTTGGGGTTGCATTTGGAAAGGATGAGGTGACTTAGGTGCATTCGTAAGGAGTGGAACCGCCTGCCCTTGGAAACATGGGCATGTTGGAGAGGTTGGATAACCCCATTTACACACCCACAAAGAGTCACATCATTGGTTTGAATAAATGCACAAGGCAAGGGTGCACCCAAGGTTGGGGTGTGTTGGTTTGGAAGGACTCAATGGTTCATGAGTGCATAGTTTCAATGGGTGCACGGGTCCATGAAGGGGCAAGTTGGTTCATTTGGGTGCGGAAGTTTGCAAAGGGGCGTGACACTCCAAAGGATGTGATGGTTGGAGTCCATATAAAGAACACGAGGCACATGAACAAGAGGCAACACATCACATCATCACAACTCGAGTTAGAGAGTGAGGTTTTCAGTTGGGGGAGAGGTGAGACAAAGTGTGATGAAGATGAAGGTGAAGTATGAAGGCTTGGATTAGTCTCTTGTTATAGTGTGTTGGGAAGGGCACATAATAGAAAGGCATGAAGTTTAGGCAGGGCAGTGTGTGTGATGGGGAGAAGGTTGCTACAGTCAGACTCAAGTTCGACATGGAGACTTGTGTGTATGAGAAAGAAGAAAAGTCGGGATGTGACTTAGCTGAAATCTTGTATATATATTTATTGAGCTGCAAGATCCTCTTTGTAATCATTGCAACAACATTTGTATATAAAGAATTATACAGGTGTTAGGCACATATTGTGCTTCCCAACCATACTTTTCTCTTCTTGTGTATGAATGGTTGCATTTTCTTGGTTGTGTGATTGGATAAATATAAGAACTTGTTTAAGTACAGAACAAAAATTTAGTTGGAAAGATTGTCTCAAAGCAGAGTATGGGTGCGTCTTGAGTGAGGCGTAGTTCATATGAAGTAATTTCAGTTTGTTCAAGTTGTCGAAACAAAACTTGCGGTGCTGCATGACTCAAGGTGTTGGGTGACTTGAGTGTACCAAGTCGAGTTGGATCCCCGAGCAAAATGTGGGCACGTGACACTACCTCTCATTCTACACACTCAATCCATCAATAACTCTCTTCATTGCTTTATATGTGAACACCTCTTTAAATGCTCCTACACCTAGAGCAATCCTTGCTAACTACTCTAAAAAATTGACCACCAACTAATTGAATTTCCATTTCCCTTAACACACTTCCAAACTCAAAGGATCTATGATGTTCTAGAACTTAATACTAATATTCTCCTTGCACCTATCTACATAAGACATGATCCTTACAACTTTATACCTACCTCTCATTTTGCACATTCACCCCACCAATTGCTCTCTTCATTGGGTCATATGTGCATACATCTAAATACTCTTGCATAAATTCTTGTTAGTATTGAAAATTGATCGCCTAGGAAACAAATTTTCATTACTTTTAACACCCTTCCATAACAAGAGGCTCCATGACATAAAAAAATATTGCATCATATGTACATACATCTAAATGCTCTTGCATATTGTTAGTGTAAAAAATTGATGGAAGTACGAACCAAATTTCCATTCCTTTTAACATGTTTTCATAATAAAAAAAACCCATAACATATTTAAGGTCTCTTTACACACATAATGTTATGAAGCTTGATACCTTCCCCTTGCACCTATATACCTGCAACATTATTCTCACTCTCTTCAATTCTTCATATATACACACCTCTAAATTCTCATGCATCCAGATCAATCCTTGTCAATGTAGAAAACTGATGGCAGCCTAACCTAATTTCCAATCCCTTTAAGGCATTTTCATTTAATCAACGGCTCCCTCAAAATTTACCATAAATATATTTTTTTAATGTATAACTTCCACATATAAAATTATGAAAAAAGATTTCCAAATTTTCCCCTATATAAAATTGTTACAGTTAGGTTTTAAGAGAGAACAGGCACGAACTATGGTGAATGATGAATGATTTTGAGATTTTTGAGGCAGTCAAATTTAAAATAAAAATTTACAAATTTAACTTTTATTTTTAAGAATGGAATTCATGTAAAAACTTTGACTCCTGGTAATAGCGTAGATTTTAAATATTTTTAAAATTGAATTTGGTAGATCTGAAAAATAATCTACCCACAAATCCGAATTATTTATGAATAAAAATAAACCGGGAGCGGAGGAATGTCTCTGAAAACCTATCACTAATAACAACTGCGTTACTTGAACAACATGGAATAAAAAAATTGCGAGCGAATAGTATTACATATAGAGAAATTTTGAAGTTTAGTTTATTTTTAGGCTGAGAGGCTTACACTTATTAGAAATTTGAATTAATATATGATTTTATGTTAATTTTAGAAATTGTTTTAGGGTTTTGAGTATGTTAATTTTTAGAAATTGTTATAAGGTTTTAGTTAGTGTAAATAATTCAAAAAACTCAATTATCACCAATTTTAATCACTCTAAATTCTTAAAAAAACTCATCACACTTATAATTTAGACAACCATAATTCTTTTAAACTAGTTTCTTAATTAAAAGAATAGCTCTAATATAATGAAAAATTTTCAAAGCAAGCTATAAACTATGCCAAGCTATTTATTGTAACCAATTCATGCCAAACAAAGGTTCGAATTTTAATATTTCAATTTTTTAATTTAAAATTTTACTAAATTCAAATTTTCAGATTTAAAGTTTTTAGTTTAACTGTTTAAGTTTTTTTTTTAAATGTTTGAAATTTTTTAGGTTTAAATTGAATTATTATGATTTTATTTGAATAATAATTGTAATTTTTTACCTTTCAAAAAAAATTAATAGTAACTATCGGCCTACATCAACCATATGATATGGTTGTGCTAGTTGAAAAAAATTTAGGAATAGCAAATGCTTTTGTTCCCAAACTATGAAGTGTATATTATTATTTAAAAATGATTTAATTTTTTTAATGTGAAATTTTAAAAGAAAATTAAAACATTTGAAAATTTAAAGTCATCTTTCCTTTTTGTCTCTGAAGCTTATGAAATAATGGACGACACGTTTGAAATTGAATTGGATAGCTGAAATAATTTTGTATCAAAGAAAATGTTCCAGAATTTGACTCTACAAAGAAATCCATGAAATGCCAAGATAGCGAAATGTTACTGAATTTGACTATACACGGAACTGCAAGAAATGCCAAATAGCGAAACGTTCCAGAATTTGATCATACAAAGAACTCCAAGAACAAGAAATGCCAAGATAGCGTTATCCATTGTTGTTTTACATCAGCCTCAAACGCCATAGGAATCTTAAAATCTTGGAGAATAAACTTACAGTGAAAGATGGAATTCAACAAGATTCAGAGTAAAAACCAGAAATAATGAACTAGATCATCGACAGTTAATATTCTCCAGTAATTGCATCGATGACAGTTCTAATCTGCGGAATTCACCTGGTTGTTGTTGAATTTAATGAAATGAAGGAATGATCTCAAAACCCAAGCGAGATGAATGACTGAATGATGTCAACGGAGAGGGAAGCGGAGGAACCGGATGACGAACACTACAGAAGCAACCGTGAGCGCGACGGGGAACTCCTTGCAGAGGCACGGAGCGTCGGACTGTCTGCCGGAACCGCGGGGCAGCACCGATCCTGTGGTCGAGTTGCCGTCGGGCACCGGCGTCAGGGCTTCGACGGCGTCGGGCGCAGAGGCGACGTCGCTAAGGGGCCTGGGCGTGTCTAGGTCGA
>JZKD02S0783245.1:179468-193897 GCA_000966675.3 Picea glauca
TCTCATTTTCTTCGGAAGATGACATGAAATTGATGGTCATAAGATTCTGTGAAAGGAACATGTGTGAGGACCACCACCAGAGAACCGGGGTCGCAACAGAGACTGGAACTACATACGTGGTTGAAGCTGTAGCTGGAGACGTGCCCTATACGAGAAAGGGATATGCATGATAGCTGAAGTGATAAGAATACATAATAGTCAGTTGGAGTGATAAGGTGGTTTTTCCTGGTTGACAGCTGGAGAGATAAGGTGGTTTTCTCTGTTGACAGGTTTGGTTGACAACTTTTTTTCTCTTGTCTCTTGACAACGGAGTGGTATCCGGTCGAAAGAGGAGTGGTATCGGGACGTTAATCCATTAGACAACAAAAGGAGGGGGACAGGTGGAGAGCAAAGAATGTAAAGGTATTGGTTGATAATTTTTGCTGGTTGACAGGTTTGCGTATAAGGCTAAAGGATGGTTTTAGAAAACCTGTTTGACAAGTTTTTTACAAAACCTATTCATAAAGATGCTTTCAACATAATTAAAAATATTAAAATTAATTATTATTTTTATAAAAAATATATTTTTTATTTATATAAAATAAAAATAAATTTATTTTAATAATAAAAAAAAAATTTATATTTATAAATATAAAGTTATTTTAATTAAAAAAATAATTTTATGTTTATAAAATATAATTTTAATAAAATGAATCTAGTTCTGGAGTATAACTTAAAAGTGTTTTTTTTATTAAGAGTTTTTCTTACATTAATAGATTTTTCTACTATGAATTTTTTTAAATATCGACCACTGTAATTAATAATATACATATTATAATGATTATGGTGTAAAGGATTATAATATAATAATAGAAGAAATTTATATGGGATGAAAATAAATAAATAATAATGATTTACATATATAAATTAAAATAATATGATCAAATAATAATGATATACATATATCCACATATTTGTAGAGATGTAAGAGAAGAATGGTTGTAAATAAAGAAGTTAACAAATTTTTGATTTAGAATAATTAAATAAAATAGAATAGAGAGTTCAATAAAATTAGCATAGTCATAAGTCACTTGTGGCTGGTGAATGTCGAAATAACTTAGCTTTGGGCATGCAGGAAAATCCTGCCCAGTAAATAATAGTAGTAGTAAAAATAGTGGCTGGTGAACTTGGGCTTTGTAGAAAATGAAACGTTAATCATTAAGAGGTGGCAATTAGCTAGCTATCATAGTAAATTTCAAATATGATTAAGTAAAAGTAAAAAAATAAACATGTAAACGAATGTCACATGTGTAGAGATGTAAAAAAACAATACTTGTAAATAAAGAAGTTCACAAATTTTTGATTTGGAATAATTAAATGAAATAGAATAGAAAGAAAAAAAAAATGATGAATTTTTAATGATATAGTATATATCTGGTTTATAAAAGGAATGTGTACGATAATCATAATGTTATATGAGATTATTCATTAAAGAAATATATAAATATACATGATTCTTATTGTATGGAATATGTTGCATGTATTATTTTATTTTTTTAAATAAATTAAAAAATGGTTAGATAATTTTTGAATTAAAGATAATTTTTCCCATTTAAGAAGATAAATTTTAAAAAATAAAAGATGGCTTGATAAATTTGAAATGTCACATTTAAAATAGAGATAAATTTGGAATGACACACTTATGTATTCAGATATAATTTTCCATATGGAGTTTAATATTCTACGACACTTGTCCTACTATGCCACTTGTCTATCCACATCTAGCAGGTCGTTCGATGAGTTGTAATCTATTTAAGATCACAAAAGACATTTAGGAAAAATAAAGTTTTTTTTTTTTTTTTATAACAGAGTCCGAGAAAAAATGTTACTGAAGAGAAAATGTTTGATGGAAAAGACAATAGATGGAGATGTGGAGAACGTCTTGGAGTGAAAGGTTTGATGAATTCAAATAAATCAGGTGAAAAATCTTTTCAACTTTAAAACTAATATTGTGGAAAATAAGACTAGTTGCTGTTAAATTCTCTATAGATTAGAGAGAGTAAATGATATTCACATTTATGCATCGAGTACTTGTATGAGAAAGGCAAGTCTTTACTATGGATCATAAGTAGTTATGCAAGCTTAATCATCAGCCTAATCTATAATGTATGTAATATAAAAAAATAACAAATTTCAATGTTTGGATAATGGAAAAAATGTATTTAAAATGTTTTGAGTGAGTCTAATGGTTAAGAATATGTGTTTCCTTCTAAGAGGTTAGAAATTCAAATCTTGGTCTTATACACACATCAACATTGTCACAATAGTTTTGACAATATGTAAATTTCAACCACTTTCTTTGCTTATATTTTTTTTTAATTAAAAAATATTAAAAATTCATTTTTTTTATATATTTTATTAATAAAAATATAAAAAACAATATTTTTTTTCTAATATATTATTGTAAATAAAATTTTTATTATTATTTTAGATTCATTTTAACTCGGAATCTATCAAACATTTAGAGGGATCAAATCTCTTGAGGTGCAAACTTTTTTAAGTGCAAAACTTGAAGAAAAGGTAAAGGTTTGCACCTTGAGAGGTTTGATCCCTCTCGGCCCTAGATAAATCCGAAGTTAAGATGGATCTAGGCTAGTTTTAATTTAATATATATGATAATGATGATGATGATGATTAACATCCACTAAGACTGAATTGGTCTATCGGACCTTAAGAGGGTAAGTGATCACTTGCAATTCTTTAGAATTTTGTTTCTGTGCTTGAAAAACATTGAGAGAAGCTTTCCAATATGACCATACTTTTGTTGAGTTAAGAGGTTAGGAAGGTTAGTAGTGTGACAAATATTTTGAAAATGAGATCTAATATGTGTACAGGTTGTACAATCTAAGAGAACATGTTTTTCATCTTCAAACTTCTTAGTGTCACAAAGGTGACACACTATTTCATCTCATGGCATTTTAGGAATTGACCAACGCCCAGTTTCACTATGGAGCTCGTGAGAATTTGTTCTTATCTTAGAAATGCTTATTTTTTTCTTTACACTTGGCAAAACAAATATATAATTTAGATCTTCTAGATTAGAGTTGATTACATCCTTATAATAGCATACTTTTTTTTTCCTCTAACTCTTTATCACACCACATTTTTTCCTTAAATTTTGATTTGACGATTTTTTTAATAGTATCTTTATTCTGCAAAATGGTGTCTTCCATGATTCCCCAATAGTTTAGCCAAGACTGGGCATATTTATGCCATCCTCGTTTGAGTCGATGGTGGTTATGACTCGATTTTGAAGCAATTTTAGGAAGCCTCTTGTCTTCCATGTTGTTTAAATTGTTCTTATACATTAGGTATCTAGTCATAGCCATGCTCTCAATGGGGGAGAGGCTTGTTTCTAAGAGGAGGATGTGATAGGGAGTATTTCCTTTAATTTTGAGATTATAGGTTATAAAACTCTTGTATTTTCTCTATCCTTCTCCATGATTCACGAGAGATACTACAGGCCCAGACTTCACATCCATAAAGAATAACAGGTTTAACAAGAGTCTCAAAGAGGAGTTTCTTATTATCCCAACTCCAAATATCGGCTGATTTACAATTGATTTCAAGCCTATAATAAGATTTCCATCCCCCAATAATCCTTTTCTCAATGCTATAATTCCAATTTAGCTTGTGGTGAGTATCAATTCTAAGATATTTGTATGAAGTCACTTCCTCCAAGTTGTTGTTGTAATATCCGAAGGTATCATAAGTGATCTTATTGGATTTGATAATCATGACCTTAGTCTTATCAGTATTAATAGTCATACCCATATTGGAGAAAAAATCCTTGAGGATTCTTAGTTGGTTTTCAAGATCACGGAGACTCATTGCCATAAGAACGATATCATCGGCATAAATAAGAAGATTTATGACTATAGCACTGAGAGTAACGCTAACACAACCTGCTTTTTCCAAGCAATCTTCTAACTTGTCAATGTATATCCCAAAAGGGGTAGGGGACAAGGGACAACCTTGTTTGACTCTGATATTGAAGTTAATCTCTTTTGACCACTCCTTAGTGTTTTTAAACTTAGAAATAATGTTCTCATACATACTTATTGCAACATCCCTCAACTCGAGAGGAACTTTTATCTCTTCCAACCTATTCCAAAGGTTTTTCCTAGGAACCATGTCAAAAGATTTTCTAAAGTCAACAAAACAACAAAAAAGATTGGTTTTAGTATTGCGGAACTCCTCTGCAATGATACTAAAGGTAACAAGATGGTCCATAGTTGAATGACATCCACTAAACCTGGCCTAGACTTTATCTCTTTTACCATGACATTCTAGCCAAAGGCTAATCTTGTTTTCCAAAATAATTCCATAAAGCTTGGCTAAAATCGGGCGAATCTTAATGGTCCTATAATTAGAGGGAATGTTTATATCTCCATTTTTTAAAATAGGCACAATTAGGCTTTGCATCCAGGATTTAGGGAAGCCCTGCTTTACTACTAAATTGAAGAGCTTCTGTATGTGAGGGATAAGGATAGGCCCTTCGATTTTAAAAATTTCAGCTTGGTAGCCTTTAATGTCCTTAGCTTTCCCATTTGCAAGCCGCTTAAACCCAAACTCTATATCATCTAAAGAAAAAACTTCTTCTTTTGTAGGGACAATAGGAATGGTGTCCATCGCATTAGGGAAATCGTAAAGACTTTTAAGGTAGGAATTCCAGTCCCTTAAGGGAATGCTATTATTTTCTTTAGTATTGCGGTTTAGAATTTGGCTCCAGAACTTCTTAGGATCCATATTATATAGTTGTGAAAGTTTCTCTTGCCTTTTATTGATATAATACCTTTTTTTCCTTTTAATTAGGGCTTTGTGCGTATTGATGTTATCGAGTTTTAAGGACTCATTAAAATCATCCCTAATGGATTTCCTAGCAATTTTACATTATTTGTCATACCAAGGGTTGGTCGTTCTATTATTCTTTTTATAGGACACCTCAAAAGATAACTTGTTAATAGCAGTGAAAAGGGTAGTTGTAAAATTATGATAGAGTTCTTCAATGTTGTCCTTATAAGTTAGGAGATTTAATTTACTATTTAAATCCTTTAAGAAAATGTCAACTTTACTTTTGTCAAAGTGAAAATTCCTTTTATTATCAGAATTCTCTTCAATGACTCTCCTGTGCATGGAAAAATTTAGAGTTAGGGTTAAAGGTTTATGATCAGAGTCGGGCACATGGTCATTTAAAAGGTCAAAAGTTTCTATTTGGTTGGAAACGAGGATATGATCTATCACATAATCTATGAAACTACTACATAGCCCATGAATACAAGTCATCTGGTTGGATTTTGGCCACTTCATTACTCCATTGAAAATTATTAGGTCTTGAGAGCTGCAGAGCTTGACCAACTCAATACCAAACAAATTCTCAATTAGGTCTTCAGAGCTTCTTTTGTAGCTATTAGTTAAAACAAGGTCCTCATCTAGCCATAAAGGATTGTGGTTAGAATCAATACTTAAAAGAGTATCTTGTTTAGTAGCAGTCCTAACATTAAAGTCTCCTAGCAGGAGGATATCACCTTCATTTTTCAAACTATAAATATCTTGTTCTAAATTATTATAGGGACAATTGTTATCTAGATTGTTTTTCTTATTAAAAGTAGAATTAATAGGTGCAAAATAGCAAATTTCTATATACATCTTCTTAACATTGGTGTGTGAAATTTCTATCCAAATGCACTGATTGAGAGGGTCAATATTATGAAGTTGAATGTGAGGACAAATGCTCTTTCTAATATAACAAGTTATGCTTCCTATCCCTCTATGATGGGTTTTTTTGTTCCATGCCGACCACAAGGCAAATCATTCTATGTTAGGGACCTTAGACTCCTGATGCTGCCAAGTTTCAACTAGACAAATAATATCAATATCACTCGAGATCCAACTTATCATAGGACCTTTGTGGCATGGAAAGCCACGACAGTTCCAAAAAAGGATCTTGAGTGTCCCAAATTCCTATTTATTATTATCCTTATGGTTTCTATCCATAACAATAGCTTTCCAATTTCTAATTATTGCCCATTTTCCTTCTTTCCTGACTTCTTTTACCTTTTGAACTTCCTTCCTTAATTCAACTTGGTCTTCAAGAATGAGGTCTTCATTTATAATTATTCCCGACCCTTTTAACCTTGGAGATTTACTGAGTATGCTATATTTATGGTGATTACAACTTACTTTGAAACATATCAACCTATCTTTGTGATCAATTATTTTTCCTAGCCTCTTTGCTTCTATGAGGTAAGTTGTATCAATTTTTGATTTATTATTTAATTCTTCTTTTACTATTGCTAGTGTATCCTCCTCTTCTTGTTCTTCTATACCAAAAAATGAGGTTCAAGGATCTTTTGTTATGCTCATGGTCCAATTCAATTATCTTATTCATTTCCTCTTTGATGGGTTTGATATCCAATTTGTTTTCCATATTACTGAGGGTCAAATTGTTGGTTAGTTTTTCTTCTAGCTCTTTAATCATATCTCTCAAGTTGTGATTTTCTTCAACCTCTCCTTTTTGGGTTGATTGTTTATGTTTTTTCATTTATTGAATCCTATCCTTCATTTTCTGCAATTCACTCTTGAACCCTAGGAATCTATCCTCTATTTGAGTTTTAATGATATCTTTGAAGAGTCTAATTTTTTTATTAATAATTGTCTCCCCCTGATATGATGAGTTCCTGGAATAAGTGGTGGAGTGCTCATATTGAAAAGAAGAAAAAAAATGTAACAGTTATTATTTTGGATTGACTTTAAAAATGGAAAATAATTTTTTTTAATTGATAATAATGATATTAATTATTATCTCTCAAATCAACTTTTACTTATGAAAATTAAAAAAATGAATAAAATATATTTAAATCTCTTTAATTTTCACATGTTAGATCACCTCATTTCATGTGTCCGATTGCTCAACATGTTGAAGTAGCCAAAAATAATTTCCTAGAGAAGTTCCTCATAGGGAGAAACCGAGAGAAACTACAGAGATTATTCAGGTAAAAAAAGGTAAAAACCAAAGAGAAGTATTATTCCCGTTCAAAAAAACAGATATATAATGTTAGAAATAAAATATATCCTTCAAAACAACAGAGAATTATTATTACAAATTATTAAAAAAAAAAAAATTATAAATATACAAATTATTTTCTTATTTTAAAATCAAAACCAATATATAATTCAATATTTAAAAAAAAAAACTATATATTAAATTACATTTATAATAATATAAACTATCACTAGCATACCCAGAAAACACCGAAGTGAAAAAGTTCATAGAATATTTGCAACTATACTATAACTCTGAAACACCCAAGTGAAAAAGCTCGCAAATTATTTGCAACGATACTATAACTCCAATCATGCCCATTGCATATATGTTATAGTGACTTTTCTAGAGAAATGGAAAAGAAGGAAGATACATTAACTAAGCATATGAGAGACTATGTTAGATCCCACATAACCTACCTGAACGAGATAAACATTAACTCACATTTATTCATGTTAATTTTACTAAAGTCTTCATAAATCTTCAATTAAAAATGACATCTTTGTTTTATTTTTCTACCTTTTAATATTGACGGATTGCTTAATTCTCTTTTTATTTCTCAAATGGATTCCTTAATTCTTATTTTCTTTCTCAAAATTATTGAAATTTACGTTATAGCTTTGTAGTTGACTACGGAAATATTGAATTTATCTGCAATTTTTTAGACCATAACTAAAATTAAATTAAGGTTATTATTCAGGAATGAGAGTCCGAGTTGCAATCGTGTAAGAAATCATAATACCTTTTGGTCAGTAAGAAATAAGGTAGGAAGCTTGGACGTGGAAGGGGCCTGGAAGCTCTTGTTGGCCATGTGTAAAGGGGAAGACTATGCCACTCCACTTTGTTGCATACATTTTTTTCTGTGGAGGATTCAAGGGTAAAATGTGAAGATCTGGTCTCAGTTTCCTACCTTGATCGTGACCCATGTACACTGTATTGTTACTGGATTCTTAATGTATTTTCACTTGATGCCTGGAGCTCTTCTCTCTGTACATTTATTTTCGTATTATATAGTTTCTTCGGGAGATCGTGTGGACTGCCATGTGACTGAGTGGGCTCGATATGTACAAACAATGGTCACCTTGATGAATTATTCTTCCTTTAATTATAAAGAACCCACTTACTTTCTTTGTAGGCCGCTATGTAAGGTCTTTTTTGTAGGATGTGTAAGGTGTTTTTTTTATGGAAACAAAGTTGACTCTGCTCATATATTTTCATTGTTCTCGACTCTGCTCATATCTATTCATTTTTCTCATCACTTGTCATTGAAAAGGAGTTGGGTTGCGTCTGACTGAACGTTATATCCCACCAGAAAGATCAAATAACAATTGTCAAGGGTTTAACATGTCATCATTCCGTGGGAGTTTCTTGCTCCTTCACAAGGCACGAGGTATAATTAATTCCTAGTTAAATTTGGATTCACGGAGTCCTAGAGGAGGCATGACAAAAGACAAATAATTTGAGCTTATTAAAACCCAGGATTTTGAAAAAAATTCTTATTCCTCATGGTCTTAGATCTGGGTTAGGCTTAATAAGTATTTGTTACGGTGTTTTCCAATTTTTGTATTGTTGTGTGGAGAGTCTGGTTCTGAAGGTTTACATACAATGCTTTCCTTGCTAACCTTTAAAATGACAAGATATAACACATTGTAATTTATCATCTCAAAATTCTCTGCAAGTTTTTTTGATGGGTGGAAGTACGCTCTGCCATCGCTCAAATATTGTCCCTGTCAGACGACTACCTAGATTGTTGGACACGCCTCGAAATATGTCTTGCATTCAATTAATTTTAACCCCACCATAAAGTTAAGTTGTTCAACACAGGTGTGAACGGTAGTAGGAAAATGAAAAGGGAAATGATTAGATTGGCAGGTGTGAATGGTAGTAGGAAAATGCAGAGGGAAATGATTGGATTGGCCATTACAACGGTAAATTTCATTCGATACAATATACGTGGGAAGATTTTGCAACTGCATACAAATTTCTTTTAATCTTGCAAAGAAATTTGTTGATTGTGTTATTTGGATGGAGAAAGAATTATGATTGTCACTCTGCAGTGGATCTTTCGAATTTGGACCGGACAACTGTGAAAACAAGGGGCGATTTTTTAGACGATAAAAATCACATATGTGAAAACTGTAAAAATAGGTGGTGGTGAAAATTGTAAAAACAGGTGGTTGTGAAAACTGTAAAAACAGGTGACAATTTCTCATTCGTCATGGACGGACAACGAAAATCGATAGAGAACCCTTCCCACAACACTTGATCTCAGTACATCGGATGTCACTATCGTATATTGACTACAAAACACAAAGAAGAAACAACATCTAAAGCTCATTTTTTCTATGGTTGTGCAGAGTACAAAACCCTAGAGGTAAACAAAAAATATAAAATTACTTGCACAAATTCTCTAGAAGCTCCCTAGGCGGAAGAGCGCTTGGAAAAGGTACACTTACGAATCAATGAAGCCCAAATATTTCATTGAAGGAAAAAAATATTTCGTCAAAATGGCAGTGGAAATGAGTGGTAAAAAAAATTAATAGAAATGACACCTTGAGACCCACAAAGGAGACCAAGACCAATGATAAGAAACAAACACAATGCAAGGTTTAAGTGTACTATTTGAAACAAATGAAACCATAGACATCCTAAAGCAGGTACATATGAAATTACAGGAAGATATTCACATAGGGGCTGCCAACAAATATGCAATTTGGAGTCGGTGAAGTTAGGTTCAGTTTAATCTCTACATTGAAGGTTCGAAATTGGCGAAGTGACAACAAAGTAACATAGGTCCATACAAAACAGAGGTGTAGTTTGGAGTCAGTGAAGGAAACAATCTTATTTCTTTGACTTCTATGGGAGAAGCACGCCCTTAGGGATTTTAATTTATAAAAGGAACTGATACTTACTCACAGCCATGAGTAGGAGAACGAGAATTGGAGGATCCTGAGAAATCCGAAGAGGTGATTGGAATAGACATGGAAAGTTGGGTAGTGGAGGAGTTCCTATTAGATCTCTCCTGATACAATTTATTCCATGAAAGAGTAGAGGAGTACCTTGATCTGAGCCACTCATCAAAAAAATTCCACAGAGGAGTCCCTTGATCTCAACCACTCATCAAAAAAATTTTGTATGAGTCCCTTGATCTCGACTAGTTCTATTTTAACATTAACAGGTTGATCTTGCACACCTCCAAACCTGCTGGTAAAAAATGAATGTTTTGTTTTGTAGCGACATCAGTAGGTGATACGGATTTAGGAGAGGAACGAACTGATTAACAAACTGAATACAATAAAAAAAGAGATATGGAGAATAACACAAATATTCAGTGAACAATATCTTCTATTAAATAATGAAATAGGTTGAAACTGTAAAACTGCAGAACTGAAAACTTGCTCGAATGGTGGTAGCTATCTCTGAGAAGAGATGTGGCTGCTACGTGCATCTGTTTGAGCATAATAGATTACAATGAGGCTCCATAGGAATTTTTTATATTAATCATGAATGCCAAAACCCTAGATATCCAAAAACCTAACCCTAGAAGGTGAAACGCCAAAAGTCATGTGGGCCTTGTAGGTAAGTTGGTGTAATTTGGTACCTCAACTTCCTAGGGTTGTAAATTTTGCATACGACCTCCTTTTTAGGCGTGTGATAGCTCGTTCGAAAGGTATTTCAGAGAACTACACATTACACCTTCAAACTTTGACTCCGTCTATTGTTTGACTATGGCAAGCCAAAAAAACAACGTTTAGGGCCCCAAAACGGTCCCAGAAGTACAACAAGATGTGTTGATATCAAAACATACAAAATAAGTGAGTTGGCTTAGGCTAAAGGCCACCCGCATCCACTTGGAGTATGTCTGGGGCTACAAATAGCCCAAGAAGTGTAGAACCCACAATTAGTGTGGGGCTTCAAACAACCCCAGAAGTGTAGAACCCACAATTACAAAGCAGTACAGAAGAATGTGATGAACAAAAATGGACACGAGGAGCTAGTTGGAATAGGTGGGTGGCCACCAATATCCACTTGGATCAATCCTCCACCCTTAGGAAGCAATGGTCTCCATTGCGTTCAGTTCCCCCATCAAGTGAGGAAACTTCTGTTGGATTTGGCCCCGGGTGAGCCACTTTCCTTGGTGTAGGAGTTGCCCTACCTTGACAACCCAATAAAGTTGGATCCATTGTTGTCAAGTGCACTTGAACTGTGTGTCCACGATCTGATCAGTGGATGCTTGTTCCATCCAGTTAGGGTTGAGCTCTATTGGTGTCATATATTTTGTGATCTCAGAAGTGTACAACAATGGTGGAAAATATGGTCGAAGGAGGTCCACATTGAATACTGGATGCAGACCAAGGAAGGGTGGAGTGTTTAGCTCAAAATAATTTCTACCCACAACCTTGGTGATAGTGTAAGGCCCATAAAGAAGTGGGAGAAGATTCCATGGGGCCTGATGAGATGCTCCTTCTACAGATGTAACCAGACCTTTTAGCCAACCTGAAACTGGTGTGGTACATTATGTTGATCATGGCACCACTTGTACTTAGCATTGGATTTCTACAAAATTTCCTGGACCTGTTGGCGGATGTGTTGAATCCGCTCAATGAATCTGGTGGATTTTTCGATCGCAAACTGTTCATGGGAAGAGTCTGTCTGTGTGGTGGAAAGAGGGAGTGCAACATCAATGGGTCCCAAGGGTTGGAATCCCATACCTACCTGAAATGGGCTATGATCGATGGAACTATGGAGATCCTTGTTGTAACTGTGTTGGACATAGGGAAGACTCTCGTCCCATGTATGTGGATGCTTACAATTATACATGCGCAGGATGTGCACAATCATTCGATTGATGACCTTTGTTTATCCATCGGTTTGGGGGTGGAAAGCAATGGATTTTGTGAGCTTGGTGTCAAAGAAAGACTAGAGACTCGACCAAAAGGTGTTGAGGAACCTGTTGTCTTGGTCGAAGATGATGGTCTGTGGTATCCCAAAGTGGACCCACACTCGTTCGAAGAAGAGCTTGGAAGTATTTTCCACTGTGACATTCTTCTTACGGGCTGTGAGGATGGCCATATTCGAAAGCTGATCAATGACCAAAAACACACAGTGTTTTCCTTTCTTGGTGGACGAAAAGATAGACATGTAATCCATTGAGATCGATTCCCAAGGCTTCTCGAGAATAGGAAGAGGGGTATATAATCCTTGCTTCTTGATGGCTGGCTTGGAAATGACTCATGAAGTGAAATATCTTATATACTTTTTGACGTCCTGTCAAATTTTTGGCCAATAAATTTTTTTATGAAGAAGGGCCATTGTTTTCTCTACGCCAAAATATCCTTCCACCCAATTGTAGTGGGATTCCCAAATAAGATTTGCACATTTTCTTGTAGGAACATAGAGATGGTCCAGGTGGCATAATAGTCTGTCCTGAATGTGAAAATCAGTGATAGTTGTGAATGTACCCAAGAGCTGATATGTGGTAGCGAAGTCTAGATCTTGTTGATAAAGTTGGGGCCACTTAGATGCTTCATGTCCATAGGAATGGAGCACATTGGTGGGTGCAACCACAAGGGGCCGATTGAGGCAGTCAGTGACACGATTAGAGATACCGATCTTATACTTGATGTTGAGATGAAACTGCTACAGGTAGGTGGACCAATTTTGATGGTGGTCGTTCTGCAATTTCCCCTATGTTTGTATGAACTATAGAGGCTTGTGATTAGTGTATATGATCGTCTCTTTCCCCAGAATGTAATGTTTCCATTGACTACATGCTTATACAATGGAATACATTCCCTTATCATAGGTGGGGTATTTACAGACAGTATCAGAGAGTGTCTCACTATGATATGCCACTGGATGCCCTTGATGAGTGAGAATTGTGCTTGCACCATAGTCAAAGGCATCAGTCTTAATATCGAATGGTTGTTGCGGATCAGGTAAGGAGAGTACTGGAGCTAAGCATAAACGATGCTTCATATCATCAAATGCTCTTTGTTTCTCCTTCCCCCACATGAAATTGGCCTTGCCACCACCCTTGGTCACCTGGCTGAGAGCCCATGCAATATGGGAGAATCCCAACACGAACTGTCGGTAGAAGTTGGCTAGCCCCAAAAAGCTCTGAAGCTCAGTCAGTGTGGTCAGGGCTGGCCAGGCAAGGATGACTTGGATATTAGCTGGATCAACATGTACCCCATACTCATCAACAATGTAGCCCAATTATTGGACCCTGTTCATGCCAAAAGAGCATTTTTCCAAGTTGGAATACAGCTTGTGCTGATGCAGAGTGCTAAAAAAATGTTGAATATGTCGCATGTTCTCCTCCCATGTTCTACTAAATATGAGGATGTCATCCAAACATACCACCATAAAGGAGTTGGTAAAGGGTCTCAATACATCATCCATCAACCTCATGAAAGTGGTTGGTGCATCTGTTAAGCCAAAGGGCATGACTAGCTATTCATAGAAACCTTATTTATACTTGAAGGTTGTCTTCCATACATCAGTTGGTTCGATGGGAACCTGGTGGTAGCCAGACTTTAGGTCAATCTTGATAAATAAATTTCCCCCCTTGAGTTGTTCAAGAAGGCCATCAATATTGGGAATGGGGTAGCGGTTCCTGACTATGATTTTGTTTAAGGCTCTGTAATCAATGTAGAGTCGCCAAGTCTCGTCCTTCTCCTGCACTAGTACAATTGAGCTTCCACAAGGGGAGGAGTTGGTTCTGATGTTCCCCTTTTGAAGAAGATATCAAATATGATGCCTAATTTTGTCATTCTCCATCAGCGAGCGTCAATAGACTAGTCCCCTCCATTTCTTAGCGGAGATTAAATAAATAGCAGTAGACGACGCTACCTCTATGATCCTGTACAATTGTCTACCCAAAGTAATAATAACATTGTGGGGTCTAGACTCATACACAACATGATGCTTCCACAAATATGGTTTTCCTAAAATAACATCACAAACTTAAAGGGGAGCAATATCACATAGTACCTCATATTTGAAAGGCTTGATGTCATAGGGTAGGCGACACTGTTTGCTGACACAGAGATCTCTTCCTTAGCGAAGCCAACCGATGGGGTAGGGTTGCGGGTGCAGTGTCCTTGGCAGGTATAGCCACCGGATGACCTCTACTAAAATCAGGTTCTTCTGACTACTGTTGTCGACAATGAAATGATTCAAAGCCCCCTTGACCCACATCTGCGAGTGAAAGAGTCATTCCCCTTCCTCTGGTTCTTCTGGTTCGCTTGGCCGGACTTTGGTGGTAGCGATAGTGGCACTAGTTTCAACATTCATAATCCACTTCCCTCCTTCAGGATTTGACTCAAAAAACAAAATCGAC
>JZKD02S0783245.1:215590-230121 GCA_000966675.3 Picea glauca
CTCCCTGTGTTCAAGCACCCACTTGAACCTATGAGGACAATAGTCCTCCCTAGCACCTCCCTTCCACCCTGAAATATAAATCTTTGCTACTGAAACTTATTACAGTGATATGATGCTCAACAATGGCTTACCAGACTCATCATTGTTCTGTTGCATTTCGTTGCTCTATCTGCCTCATTGCCTTTCTGCACACATGACTTGTGTTATCTGTTCTTCTTCTTTTTATGCTCTATGCACCATGTCCATTCACTCCACAGTTCCTCTTCTATGCAATTTAGCTGTTGCACTCTCCTCCTTCTTCACACATGAATCACCTTCACCAACAACAACCACAACAAACTCCAACAATAACAACAACCCCATCTCTTCTCTGTACCATGTACTTATAGATTCTGTGCACCTTGTGCATGCAATGTGCGCAATACCTTTGCATACTCACACTGCGCCGATATCCTCCACCTCTCAAGTGCTCTGCCTGATCATCATGGTAACTCTTCAGCTTCTCTGGCGGTTTTCCCACACGTTCAGCATCACTGGGTGTTATGCTGAGATTCCTCAGCCTCTCTGGCAGTTGAGACTCTTCGTCTTCTCTGTGAAAGTCGATCTCACCTTCTATGTTTCAGTTACAGGCCTCAATGCCCATCCAGCTGTCAATCCCCTTCACGAACATCTTCATCCCTCTTGAAGATTCCCAACATCTCTTCACCTTCTCTGTCAAATCATCCCAAGTGTCTTCGAGTTCTCTGGCTGAAACCATCAGTGGTTTCTGGCAGTTATACTATGTCATGCTACAGTTGCCCTTCGATCTTGTTCAAATTCATCTGCACCATTGGATATGCAGCGAGAAAATCTGGACAGCCGGAATCTGTGCTCCCAGATCTACGGTCAGGATTAGATTCCGAAGCCCCCCTACCATTATATATTTAAGCGGAGGGTGGGGGTCCGGAATTGGGCGTGCATCTCTCGAGCAGCCAGGATTAAAGCACCCAGATCAACAACGCTCAAGCGATTCCGGACCCCCTTTTCCATTCTGCCTTTAATTAAAGGGGGGGGGTCCGGAATGGTGGGGTATCGAGGAAGGGCCCCATTCCTGTCGTGTCACCTTTTGTATCGTTCTCCTCCCCACCTGTCATCTGTTCTCCACCTAACCGTCCGCCAAGGCTCGTTCCTTTTAGCCCCTCCTTGTCCTCCAACATCTGTCCATCTCCCAATTACCAAAACTCTGAAGTGGTGTAAATCTGCTGACGTCGCACGTGGATTGACATGTGTTGAATACTGCCACGTGTCACTCTGATTCGTGACTTACATGTGCCTGAAATGTTGAATCAGTATGACACTTGTCATTACCTGGTTGTGCTAGATGTTCCTAGCTGACGTGGTGTGCTGACATGAGTCGGATCGACGGTCTAGATCACATCTTGATCTGACGGCTGCGATTAAATTGCAATATCGCATATCGCGATTTCAGGATTCCTGTGGTTATTATTCTTTGACCTCTTCAACTCTCAAACCGCGAAACTCTGAAATCTACTGAGATCAACGGTCTAGATCAGACCTTGATTCAATGGCTGCGATTAAATCACGATTTCGCAATTCTTGTTGCATTGTTTCTTTTCCCTCTCCATGTCGCGATTCGCGAAACTTCGATATGGAGTTGGATCAATGGTCCAAATCTGATCTTGATTCAACGGCTGTGATTAAGTCGCGATTTCGCATATCGCGAAATCGGGATTTCTGTGGATGATATTACTTATCATCTCCAACTCTCGATCCCCGAAACTCCGACAGGGAGTCGGATCAATGGTCCACATAACCCCCTGAGATGGATGGTCCTCCTGCTTTCGGGATTTTGTGAGCCGTCTACTCCTTGCACTTTAAAGATCGTGCAGGTTTTCCTCGATCCAACGGTGATCGAACCCTGCGCTCAGATCTAACGCCTGAGATCTATCCTCCTCTTCAGCGCACTCTTCTTGTCTATATTCAGATCTGACGGCCCTCATGCTGTCGGGAATTTTGGATGGGATCCAACGATCAGAAATGCATCACAAACTTTACGGGACTTCATCATGACTGATCAACAGTTTAGATCAATCCTCGATTTGACGATTGAGGGTTGCGTTTAGACAGTTGTTGCGTTGCTGGTCTTCCTGAATATCACTGCGTTGCTGATCATCGCTGCTGATCATCGCTGCTGTACTCAAGCCATCATCGTTGTTGTACTTTCCATCAATGACAAGCATACGCTGCGTGTAAAACATACCAAACATCCTCTGCACTATCTCTTCTGATCTTATCGAGGTTGCTCTGCAGCATCTTCCCAAAATAGTTCTGGTGCCTGTCTGTTACATTCTTCCTGTACTCATGCCATCTTCATTGTTGTACTTGCCATCAATGACAAGCATATGCTACCTGTTAAACATTTCCAACAAAGTCCAATGGAACTATGATATCAACCACAAAAAATTAAAATTAAAATTTGTCGTTGTTATACTTACGGTGAAGTTGACAACACAATAATTTTACTTGAACATCCCAAAATTTATTTTTCTGTAGCTTTTCGATTCTTCTCTTATGCAAACACATCCTCGAAAGTTTAACCATGACTCACTTTCTCTATTCCTTTATTGAAGAGCATGTTCACCTGTCTAATGCACTTCATGGCTACTGTTAAGACCATCAATGGAGCTTTGTTAATACCATTTCCCACTTCCAAAAATTTCCCTCCCCTTTCTTTTTGCCCCTTACTTTCCCTTTCTGGTTACTTAGTCATTTTTTGAAAAATGTCTAAGTGTGTGGGTTGGCGGATTCACGCATTCAGATTTCCACTGATGCTTTTATATCACGAGTCTGATCGACTAATTCCCCATTCCATACTCAACAAATTTTTCGATCGTGGGTTCCCTTCTAGGTGGGATAAACATTGTGCTTCCATTGTTTCTCCCCCTGCAAACAACATCCAGACTTCCCCAATATACAAATTAACAACCAAATTCCCCTTTCTTTTTATCCTTTACTTTCCCTTTATGGTTACTTAGTCATTTTTCCAAATATGTCTCATGCTTTTATATCACGAGTCCTACTTACCACTTCCCCATTCCATACTTGGCCACTATTTCAATCGTCGGTTCCTGAGCAGGCTTGCTCAACATTGCACTTCCATTGTTCTATGACCTACAAACAACACCTGGAGTTCCGCGATATACAAATTTACCGTCAAAGTCCATCATCATGCCCTATTCTGTGTTACACATTTTGCAGTTAAAAGTTTGAAGACATACAATTTGACCATCGAGCCCTCATGTCTCCTGAGTGTAACTTGTGACCTTGTTTTGAAGCCCAACCGACCGCTTTCCATACTTGGCAATTTCTTGGAATCTCTTTCACAAGTTGGCGGGTTCAAGAAATGTCCAATGCTTAATCTCTCTTTGCCATCTCCGCCACCTTCTCATTTATTTCTAGATATGCAATTATTAAGCTTTAATACTAATAGCGCATCATGCAGGAACCATTAAGATTGTCATTAATGTCTAAAAGGCTCGAGGAGATATGTCATTAATACGAATTAAACCAAGATTTGTGGAGGGTTGTATTATCCCTTCTGAGTGTTCATTTCAAGCATCATCGAATATCTTTCGCGCATCGTCCCATTAGTGGCTTCACTAAATCTCCAATCCTTAATCTCTCTTCATCGTCACCGCCACCTTCACACTTTTTTCTAAGTGAGCAATTAGTAAGATTTAATGGTAACAACTCATTATGCAGGAACCGTAGAATTTGTAATTAATCAATGAGAGGCTCGAGGAGATATCCCATTGATAGTCATTAAACCAAGATTTGCGGAGGGTTATATTATCCCTTCTAAATGTTCATTTCAAACATCATATGGAAAAAACATACGTTCTCGTTAACTTATGGCAGAAGTTCAACAACAGTTTTGTTCAGATATAGTAAACTGCTTCGGGTATGATGACCAGAACTTCCATTGGTCCAGGGCATATTCTTACTATCCATCTCCTTCCTCCCAGAAGAAAAGAAGGATATTGTCCCTTGTTTCACCGAGAGATACATTTCAAGCCAAAGAATTCCATGGAAATCCCCCCTTCTTAGACAACCCCCCCTACATTGATGTCCAACACAGAGGTTGATGTGGTTGATTTCGCGTCGAAAGAAGATGATATGATGGACAATGATACGACGATGGATGATGACAATATAGACATTGTTCCCACTCCTAAACCCAAATTGAAATCCACCATAACGGGGGGCACCTCTTGGCTCGGCGATGATGGCCCTAACAAGACCAAAGGAAGGGGTTTCAGAAAAGAAATTGATGTTAAATGCAATAGTCTCTTTGCAGCTCGAGAGTTTGAGTCTCTCGACTCAAATGGCAGTCCTCACCCTCAGAGATGTATCCTTTCCTTTCATTTTTAGGGTTTTGGATTGGGTTTGGATTTGTCCCTGGTCCAGGTTGTGTCCCTGAAGTATTTGACTGCAAGGAAATGGTCTCTTGGTGCGCCGAGAGATATATTTCAAGCCAAATAATTATTCAATTGTGGGACCACTCTCATGTTATCTGGATATACAATTAACATCTTAGGGGGTGAGGATCAAAACTACGAGTGGTGCAAGGAATATTCCTATTACTCATCCCCTTCCACCCAGAAAGAAGTAATTTGGACCTCTAGAATTGCTCATGTAGCATGTGTCCCTGGAGTCTTTTCCTGTAAGGAGGTGGTATCTTTGTCCCCTTCCGCCCAGAACGAAGTAATTTGGACCTCTGGAATCACTCGTGCAGGTTGTTTCCCTGAAGTCTTTGACTGTAAAGAGGTGGTCTCTTGGTGTGTCCTCACTTTCAATTTCAGGCTCTTCGGCTTGCCCTACAACATTTTTTCTCTTCTTCCTCACGAGAAGCTTGTGATAACTATCAATTTTTCCACGAGGAGGGTTCTTATCTCCTCCTGCGTTTGAATAATTCTGAGTTTCTTTCTTACTGGGGTGGGCCATTGGAGCGATGCTCCAGGATGTCATACTCTTGGTAGTGGTAGTTGGGGATTGGACACTCTTCTCACCAAGGCCTTTTCCCTGTTGTTTGTACAATTTAGTGGTGGTTTGCAATGTCTCTTGGTCACCAACGTCATGAGTAGGAGTGTTATTGACCTATTTCAAGCCAAAGAATTATTCCACTGCGAAACCACTCTCATGTTTCTTTGTCACCTCAGGTCTTCTACAAGATGTTGAGATTTCCACAACCAACATTGACCTTCATGGGAGAAGACTGCAAGGAGTTCCTAAAAAATCATGATAATCAGTTTTGTATGCATGTTCAAGAGCTTGTCGATGGATCTTGCATGTTGTTGCACTAGATGAACAACATAGAATTGTATGCATGTTTTTTTTTTTTGTAACTCCTCTACCTGTATTTATGACAAATATGTTCAATGCTTCGGTGCAAAGAAATCAGTCCAATGTCTATGGATAAATATATATTACCCACTATTTTTTTTTATAGATTTACTATTAAAAAATTGCCTTGGAATCTTGGTTGTTGCTTCTTTGTTGGATTTAACACCTCTTCTCGTTTGCATGATTCGATAGTCTTGTAATTCCTAAATATTGTATTGACTCAAGTAATTTGATCAAATATGGAGCATTAAACAATTGTAAGAAAATGCATTGTGTCGATCACACGAGGATTCTATGGAAACATAAATGAATTTCACACAGTTTCAAACCAATATTCAATTCCATTCATAATGTAGATAGAACATAGAAACACTAATTCACAATGCGGAAGTTGGGGCCCCACGCAAGAATTTTCGTTCTCATATCAATCTTGTTGAGTGAACGATCTCTTATTTCCCTCTCGCTTCCTTGATTCCTTTACTCCAAAAGGAAACATTTTATTGGTTGTCCATCCCCTGGCCTCTATTTGAGCACTTTTACTTTATTAATGAAATTACCAAATTTCTTCTTCACAAATAGTTTGAAAAAAAATGATATATGCTAGTTGATGTCAAATGGCGCTATGAAATCAACCACAATATTAAAATTCAAGTTCATCGTTTTTATACTTACGGTCAAGTTGACAGTACAATAAGTTTATTTCTAGATATGCAATTATTAAGCTTTAATGCTAACAACTCACCATGTAGGAAGTTTAATACTTAAAATAATATTTCAAGGCATTAAACAATGTATCAAGAACACAATTACTCCCACAAGTTGCAATAAAAACAAATCTTCAACAACGCATTTGCTCACACCCTTTTTAATGATACAAGCACAATAGAAAATGAGTAAGTTGATAAAATATTGGACTAGAAAATGATGATTTTGCAACAATGGGGCTTGTTTGAGACCAATTCCCGCTTACGAAAATTTCCCTCTGTTGTTCTATTTTCCCACTCTCTTTTATCCCCTTCTTTTCCCTCTTCTATACTTAACCAAATTCCCCTTTTTGTTTCCCCTCTACTTTCTCTTTCTGTTTACTTAGTCGGTTTTTTTTTCTGAAAATGTCTAACTACGCAGGTTGGCAGACTCACGTGTTCACCTTTGCACTCATGCTTTTATATAAAACCTCCGACCAACCGCTTACCCATTCCATAACTAGCCACCTTTTCGATCGCAGATTCCTGGGCAAGCGAGCTCTAGATTTCACTTCCATTGTTATGTGACCTACAAACAACACCCAAACTTCCACAATATACAAATTGACTTCCGAACTCCCACATCATCCCCTCTTCCGCGTTACACATTTTTCACTCAAATTTTTGGACACATACAATTTGACCGTCAGGGCCTCATGTCTCCTATGGAACCCTTGTCACACTATTTTGAAGCCCGTCTGACCGCTTTCCATACTTGGCCATTTCTTGGAATCTCTTTTGTGGATCGTTCGGTTGGCAGGTTCATGAAATCTCCAATTCCTAATCAATGTTTCATGTGCCCACCACCTTCGCACTTCTTTCCAAGTATGCAATAACTGAGGTTTAATTCTAACAACTCATCATGCAGAAACCGTGGAGATTTTCATTAATGAGCAAAAGTCTCAAGGAAACAGTCACACCGACTATCCCTACACAACATGTCCAGAAACATGCAGAAAATATATTTCCATCTAATGGGATATCTATTACAAATTTCAATATATTAGTGAAAACGAGTCCGACCGACTGTTTCCCTATTCCATACTTAGCCACTTTTTCAATTGCGAGTTCCCGAAAAGGTGGGATCAATATCGCGCTTCCATTGTTTCTCGACCTGCAAACAACACCCGAAGTTCTGCGATATACAAACTGTCCGCTAGACTACCCCATCATGCCCTCTTTTGTTTTACACGTTTTGCACTAAAAACTTCTGAGACACACAATTTGACCGTTGGGCCCTCACCTCTCCTGAGTATTCATTGTAACCCTATTTTGAAGTTCGGTCGACCCCTTTCCATACTTATCCATTCCTTTATTTCTCTTCTCCATCCCCGCCACCTTCACACTTGTTTCTAAATATGCAATTAGTAAGCTTTAATGCTAACAACTCATCATGCAGGAACCGTAAAGATTGTCATTAATGAGTGAAAGGCTCGATGATATCTCCCATTAATACGCATTAATACAATATTTGTGGAGGTTTATATTATCCCTTTCGAGTGTTCATTTCAAACATCATGGAATGTATTTCGTGGGTTGTCGGGTTGGCGGGTTCATGAAATCTCCAATCCTTGATTGCTCTCTGTCGTACCCGCCACCTTTGCACTTCTAAGTATGCAATTACTAAGCTTTAATGCTAACATATCATCATGCAACAACCATAGATATTGTCATTAATGAGAAAAAGGCTCGAGGAGATCTCCCATTCACATGCATTGGACCAAGATTTGCAAAGGGTTATATTATCCCATCCAACTGTTCATTTCAAACATCGTGTGGAGAAAACGAATGTTCTCATAAACTTATGGCACCAACTCGACAACCGTTCTATGGAGATATAGTGAACACCTTCGGGCGTGAGGCCCATAACTTCCAGTGGTTCAGGGCATACTCTTACTACTCATCCCCTTCCACCCAGAACAAAGTAATTTGGACCTCTAGAATTTCTCCTGAAGGTTGTGTCCCTGACGTTTTTTAATGTAAGGAGGTGGTCTATTGGTGCGTCGAGAGATATATTTCATGCCAAAGAATTATTCCACTGCGGGAACACTTGCATGTTTCTTTGTCACCTCAGGTCTTCCGCAAGATGTTAAGATTGTTGTAGCTAACATTGACCTTCAGAGGAGAAGACTACAAGAAGTTTCTAAAAAACCATGATAACGGGTTAGACCTCTTGCCCGAGTTCCTGGAACTCAGACGACAGTTCATGAAGATATCACAAGATTGCAGGTTAGTTCATTTACAAATCCATTCCAAGAAATTGTCTGGCTATTTACAAGAATAACGAGACATGAATCCACAACAATTATTTCCCGCATGATTCTTTATATTTTGTATTTCGCAGTCAAGGAACAAGCCATTTTTTATTAGGGGAAGCTATTTTCCATTGAATTTTGTTCTCAATTGTCATGATTCAAAGGGGAGAATAAATTTTATATGTCATCCTACTTGGCTTTTGCGATAGTGCATTACTATCTGTTTCCAAAATTGTCTGTGTCCAAGAAGTTAAACCGTGAATTCGATCTAGTAATCTTCTAATACCAGGCCTTGTGGATGCACAAGGCCTCCCATTGTTTTTATGAGGTTTTTAATGACTTTGTCTCATTTTTCAAATATTTATTGTTAGGAAAGGATGCTCCCCGCATGTATGACCAGGAAACCAAGTTTTTGGACAGGAAGGGGACACTTGAAAAAATGGATAATTATAGTGTGATAATGATTTTTGTCTCCAAGGAAAATCCTTCTTTCCTTCCATGTCACATTACAAAAATAATGTTTTTTACAGAAATAGCAAGGCAATACAACTACTGGTTGCATTTCTTCCATGAGAAGAGAAAAAAACAATCCATTCCTCTCACTTGGAAAGTCAGGGACTTTGTGTTCAGGAACGTCAACAAGATTGACGAATTCGCAGGCCATTTCAACAACTTGAACTTAAGATATGATGAAAGGATAAGAGGGTTTGAACCTAATAGTATTTTCTTAGAACATTTACTAGTAGTTGTCTTCAACAATTATTTTATCCAGACACGCCTAAACGAAGATAGAGACAATGATGAAAACACTCATTCTCCTGACGCCGACAACCTAGAGACATTACAAAGCACCACTGAATTGTACAAACAACAGGGAAAAGGCCCCGGTGAGAAGAGTGTTCAATCCATGGCTACCACTCCCAAGAGTACGACATCCCGGAGCATCGCTCCAACGACCCACCCCAATAAGAAAGCAACCCATAATTCTTCAAATGGAGGAGGAGATAAGAACCCTCCTCATGGTAAAATTGATAGTTCTCACAAGCTTCTTGTGAGGAAGAAGAGAAAAAACGTTGTAGGGCAAGTGGAAGAGCCTGGAATTGAAAGTGAAGACATGGAACTTGAGACTGATCTAATAAACGTATTCCACAACATTGATCAGCCCGAAGACGTGATCCACCATAGTCCCCAAATGGAAATAGTTGAGACCAAATTTTTTTACGAAGATGAATCCTTCGTATTCCATAGCGTTGTTTTTGACAACGAATCTAAAAATTTAATTATTGAAAAGAGAGATATAAGAAATAAGAAACGAAAATATCATTCAGATATTAACCTTAGGAACATACAACCATCCAAAATATCCCGAATTTATCGAGCAACCGAAGATTCTCATGATGATTCCATTGGAGGCATTGAGGTGGAGAATGCCAGACTGAAGGACCAACTCAAGGAATTGGAGGAAGCTTTGATTCCTAACCCAATGCTTTCTAGTCCTTTAGCAATATTTGTGCCTGCCACCCCTGCAGCCAAGTTAAAAGGATCCTCCAGCCTCCTTGCATCATGTAGAGGATATGTGGAGAATAATATCAAGAAAAAAATGGAGCTAATTACTCGGGCCTGGGAAACATTACAAAGTATGGCTTCCATTGGAACGCGGGCACATGCTTTGCACGGACATTTGCAAGTGGATTTAAAACATGAAGAACGTTTCTATATAGAGACAATCCTCCCTTTTGGCATCCATGTCGAAAACATGACAGATATGAGAAGAATAAGACAAGAATATCTCCCTGCCCCAAACTAGATCAAACAATTAAATGCATGATGGAAAGAGAAAGTTAAAAACCTACATCTCATTGTCCAATCATGTCAACAAGCCATATCAAAGAAAGAAGAATTATTCATAAATCTGACTGAAATAGACTTAGCCGGAAGTACCAATGAGGTCCAAGACCCCAACTTAATTGTCAACTCCTTGTCCTTAACCAAGCAAGCCTTCGATGAACAAGTTGATATTTTTAAGGGGTTTTCTTTAGAAAAGTTTTACAACATCCTTAAATATGGTGAAGATGACGTGGACAACTAGCTAGTGGACTATTCGGTACAAAATGAAGACATTGATTAGGATCTACGTAATCTTTCTATCGATCTAAGGAAATTAGAAAAGGATCCTTTAAACATAAAAATCAAGGATGATATCAATGTGCCCCCCATGAGAAGATACATTGAAGAATGGCTCCAAAGGGAAATCGACAAGCTCACGGACGAAGGGAAACAAGCAGTTGCAATGATTCCAATAGCCATCGACGAGAGAAATAAAAAGGCATTAGAAATGAAATAGCAAAGGGGGAGATAGATACCATCATAGTAAGTCTATATTGATCACATCCTGCTTTGTTTATCAATCCAGTTATTCCACCTCTTTAAATAGAAATGTCTAACCAAATATTGATAACTTCCAATTTCTTCTTTTCAGGTCTTTCTCTCTACCGTCACCCACTTCTTCTTTCTACAATCCTATTTCTTGTACTTATTTATTTTATGGTCCGCGGGAACCCCAATCCCAGTCTATATGACAAATGCATTTAAATTTCCAGGAATATGTAACAGACATTATTATTTTTTGATAAATTTCAAAGAAAACTACTTTGGGAACAATCTTGACGGTGCCTTGTAACCTTGTTTTCAGAATGCAAAATTAGTTATTTTTATGCATGTCAGTTATCTTCTTTTATTTTTATATGCTCATAAATTTTTATCTTCAACTATGTTGGATGTCAGGAAATTGTGTTTATTTAATTTGAATGTTTAATGTGTGTGATTCCTAGTCCTATTTCGAGGAACCTTGATACAGAGATCATTATGAATGAATTTCATAAATACATTAAAGAGATAAAACATACAAGGTGGGAATGGAAATTTCGAACATGGCAAGTCAGAATCCAAAAATATATCAAGTTACATGTGATGGGGATATATGTTCTTTTTCATATCTATCTATTGTACTACTGGTAATAGGAAAAATTACAGAATCTTATTAAGAAAATAAAAGCAAGATGAATTATGCAAACCACTGTATAATTAGAATGAAAATACTTTCAAAAACTAAACGGTTTCAATGCCAAAAGTTCTCTAGGAGCCATGTGTCATTATCTTCATGGATACCACTTGTAATTCATGTTGCTTGCCACATGTCCATTGCAGTTTCCATTTGCATGTGCTTCTTATTCCCCCATACTTGTGCATTTATTCCCATTCCATCCCAACAGGGACTACACTGCCATGCAACACTTGTTTAAATATAGGAGAATTGTTTTTTCTATATGATCCATTAATAATTAATAGAGGATCCATTGAACATGGTTCATGAATAAGTTAAATGGATTTTTTGGTGGGCTAGGTGAGAATGGACGTATGGTAGGAGGATGTGGCATGTCCAGTCACCCTAACCTCATCCTAGGTGAGAATGTAAAATGCAACTAATTTACAAATCTCACATGTCTTCACTGATATGATTATCTTATGTTTTTATTCCTTTGTGGTTCACGGTGCGAACCTTGCTACATACACAATAATCCCACCCCCGAAATATGAAGAACGTAGAAGGGTCAAGAATTTCGAGAATATTGGCTCACATAGAGCAACATGTCGCATAGATGAGACTCGAACCTGGATGGGGAGGAGAAAACTCCCCACCCCAACCAATTGAGCTACAACCACTTGGAATTGATTATCTTAATTTATTGAGATGGTTATATTAATTTAAAATCTCTATAAATATTTTGAATTCTTGAAAGACTAAAATGTACAATGCGAGAATAATATCCTTAAATTATGAAAAAATAAAAGGCAACAGACTAATAACTTGATCTTCTACCAAATAGAACAAATTAATTTTCCTCCAAAGAAACCTTGAAATCCATGAATCCTTCATTTACAGTGCTAGCGTAGCTCTTAGAAGTTGTTACGCTAGCAACTTCTAAGAGCTACTGGAGTGCTACCAATTGATCCTTCACTCTCTGTTGTTGCTCCTCTTGCTTCCTGGTTGCTTCCTCCAATATTCCGTCTGCAACATCCTGTACCTGGTAGGCGATCCTGTCCATATCATCATTAGTTAAAGTATAAATTGGGGTTTCTCGATGTTCTTTAGTCTTTTTGCACGCCCCTCCTATTGGTTCTTTCCCCTTATCCTTTTGTTTAGTTCCTATCATTGGGACTATCTATTGAGATTTTGTTTTTTATGGGACATGCATATCTCATGCACCATTAGTATAATCATTTCCCTTCTCTTCATTTGGTTCTTCATCATTCTTATATTTATCTCCTTCCTCTTTTGGTTGCATTGTTTTCTCTACTGGGATTTTATAGCAATCTTCCCATTCATTCACTATCAAACATACGTCCTCTATTGTCAACCTATAAATTCTTGGCAACCACTGGCACGCTGGGTCCTTCATGGCCTACACATACATGTGGTGCATGCCTTAAAATGTGCAATATCATTATATGTTGCTACTGTCTTTGTGGATATGGACGATGTGTGTGCAACTAGATGCATGATATTTTCCAAGTATACATAAAATGTGGCATTGGTGTCATTTTGTCTTCTCTTAATCATTTTGTGCCATAATTTGGTAGATCTCCCCACCAAATTTCCACTTCCTGATGTGCACATGTGTTTATAGTAACATGGTTCTTTCGACCTAGCTAGAACAATCAAAATCAACAACCGTGCATAGTGGAATTGTGTGCCCTTTTCCTGGGCCTCAATACAATCCTACAAAAATTGGTTCACCAAGACGGTGGCCCAGTTCAACTGAACCCATTCAACACATTTTTCTACAACTACAATGACTACAACTAGTACTTCATCCTTGTGTCATTTGCGCAGCAACTTGCAAGACAATACCTGCATCGCAAACCTAACATTGTTATCATTGATGTTTTTAACATCCATATCCCTTTTCCCCTGAAAATTCTGGAACTTTTCCTTCATCAACTCTGAGAGGGATTTCTCTCATGTCTTATTGAACAAAATGGATGGATCCTCACCGAATTTTGGGATTCCTCTAATGCGTGAAATTAGTGCAGTGTCAATTGACACTAGGGGATCAATCCACAATGTCCCCCCATGAACACAGCTAAGCAACACATTCACACATGAATTAATCTCCAAGATTCACCCAAAATGTGGAATCTCCAACAGGTTCATTATGCATGCCTTCTCCAATCATGTCGCCCACTCATTTGTGTCCAGCAGTATTTCTCTTGTACCTGGTATGCTCCTAGTTCAGAAATTTTTTTCCCTCGCTAGCTCTAGGAATTTTTGTTCATCGATGATGTCATGATCCATGGATTTGAGGCCTTCAACCTTTCCAACCATATCTCCTTCAATGCTTACACCAGGTAGAACTAGTTATGTCAAAAACGAGTATTTCCCATTTTCTGGTATAGTGATTGGTGGAACATTATCCATCCTAGGTGGTAGGTAATATCCGTGGCAACTAACTTGTGGAGTTGAATCCGAAACTCTGACTACTTCCTAAACCTCTGGTGTTTGTACTGGTTGTTTTTCCTTTTTTCGCGCTACTACTGACAGTGCCCCAAATTTTTGCGGGGGCATTCATCTTATGTGACAGATTCCTTCACTGGCTCAATGTCTGTTCTCTGGTAGCTAAATCTTGGATCTGGTGCACTTGGATTTTCTCTGGTTCGCTCTTTTTTTCTCTTGCTTGCATGCAATAGTTGTTGATTAAGGTTGGTTGTCATTGATGTCAACCCTTGAAGAAAGACCCATAGAAAAAAGGTTTGGGTAATGGACCCAATAGTATTTTATGTAAATATGACTCATTATTGTTTTGTCATGGTTGATAAGAAGTAAATATGGATGAACTCCAAAGTGGTCCCCTTATGGTGAAAACCCTCAGGGGAAGACGCTTTGTGGAGTAAGAGAACCCATGCTTAATTGTGGAATAATGAGATAAGGAAAGTGAATTTGTCATGGAAAATATACTAGATGGATAGTTCTTGCCATGTCATTTCCGGTGGTATGTGGAATGTCACATAATTCCTCACGGTTAGAGAGTTATGGCCATGAGAAGTTGGAGACCCCAGGTTTGGGTAATGG
>JZKD02S0783245.1:237802-248694 GCA_000966675.3 Picea glauca
TTATTTATTATTGCTCATTATTGGATAATAATTCTACATTGATATAACATTTGAAGAAAAAGGATTATAATTACGTTATTACTGATTCACCCCCCCTCTCAGTAATCCAACAATGACTTACACTTAATGACCTTCTGTTGTTTTTGTGCCTTGTTTCCAACTGTGCATGTCTCTTCACATCTTAACTACCTTGTCCAATCCACCATCGTGGTAGATGAGTTGTTAAATAAATGCTTCTTAATTACCAAATCTGTGTGTGATTTTTCCCTCATATTGCCAATCTGTCATGATTTCTAGTGGCTTTTACCATTTAATATTCTATGGTTCCTTTATGATCTGTCATTCCTTTTTTGTAGACGTTGTTTCCGTGCTTTAATGCTTCCAATGCTCTTGTAATTTCCAAACTACGAAATGGTTCTTGCTTTTTCATCTATGTGCTTCGCAATCTTCATCCTCTATGTATTTTTTTCTAAATTGATGGAGTTCTATTCTAATGTGTGATAACTATTCCTTCTGCGCCAGTTCTTATGCCTTAAAAATTCTATAGTCTTCTCCTTTTTTCTATATCTACTTTTTATCTGATTTTCTTCCTTTTTATAGTTTTATTTGTTTTTCTATATTTGTTCATCCTACTATAGTACAACTTACTATGATGCATGTGTTCTGACGTAGCCTAGATTACTTTGCATATTGTCGGTCATCTCTATAGAGTTTCAACCGATTTCCTTTCACCATTCCTCTAAGCACTTCTCCATTTAGGGTTTCCAACTGCGCATCACCTATCTTTGTTACATCTTGAATCACATAAGGTCCTAACCAGTGCATTCTAAAATTTCTTGGACACTGCACGAACGTGATGTCATAGAGTAATACCAAATCTCCCACTTGAAACATTTTATGTTTAATGTGTTGGTCATGCCAAGCCTTCTCTCTTGTTGTCTGAACTTGTTGATGGAAACCTGCGACAAAGCGGTCTTCTTCAAGTTGTACCAATTGTGATAGTCTCTCACCTACTGCGATAGATTTTGATAGATTAGTGATCTCTACAATGTGTAGGCTCGCTAGAATAAACTCCATTAGCATCACTCCTTGTTGCCCATAGACCGACCTAAAAGATGTATGTCCTGTCAAGTTTTTACTTGTAGTCCTGTAATCCCATAACACTGCAGGAACTCTTAACTCCCAATCATCTCTCCCTACGTTGCAAATTTTTTTCAAAGCATTCTCCAAGATTTTATTGAAATATTCCACTGTTCCATTGCCCTGAGGATGATATAGTGTACTCTTTTGATGATGAATTTGGAACATCTTAGTCAATGTTGTAATTGTTTTATTCATAAAGTGTGTGCCTTGATCACTGATTAATATGCATGAACATCCAAACCTTGTGATTAGATTCTTGAAGAAAAACCTCACAACAGTCTCTATGGTGCAATCTATAATAGGTGTTGCTTCTTCCCATCTTGTCAAGTATTCCACCGTAATGATTATGTATATTTCCCCTGATATGATTTCTTGTGGGTTGATTGGCCCTACAAATTCTATGGCCCATTTCTCAAATTCTTGCAGCATAACTAGTGGATTCAACAATATTTCATCCCTCCTGGACAACTTTCCCACTCTTTGACATACATCGCATAACTGACAATATTCCTTCGCATATTTGTGGAGTGTACACCACTAAATCCCTATACACAAAATATTATGTGGATTTTCTTTCCCCACATAATGTCCTCTTGCAATCCCATCATGTGCTTCTTCAAGTATCATCGGTCTCTCGTGTTCCAACACACAATGCCTCAATATTCAATCTACACTCAACTTGTATAAATTCCTTGTAATCAACCGATAATCTACTTCTTTCACTACCAGTTGTTTCTTATGCTCAACCATCATGTCTGATGGATCCATCTTTGTATTTGAAAATTGCATGATGTCTGAGAAGTAATCATCCACCATCTTTATTGCAAATAGTTGTGCATCAGGGAAACTATCATCTAAATTTCCTGCATATTCCCTTGACAATATGCATGATAGACTATTTGGCCCTACATTTAGCTTCCCCGGTTTTACTACAACCTCAAAATCGTATTCCTGGAACAATAGTAGCCATATGCATATTCTACCCCCAACACTAACTTGTTAACTAAGTATTTTGATGCAGAATGGTTTATATACATCTTAAAGTGAGACCCCAATAAATAATGTCTCAAATTTTGTATCTCATAGACCATTTCCAATCCTTCTCGTTCTATGATTGTATAATTTTTCTCTTCTATGGACAACTTCCTACTTGCAAAAGCAATTGAGTGATCTATGTCTCCCTCCCTTGGTTGAGATAGTACTGCACCCAACGGTATGGATGATGTATCTACATGTACATGGAACTCTTTATTCCAATATGGAAATATCAAAATCGGTGCAATCACAAGTTTCTGCTTTAAGGTGTCCAACCCCTTCTGACAATCCTTGTTCCATTGAAACTTGGCTTCATTCTTTAATAACTTTTCCATTGTTGTTGTGATTTGTGAATATCCATTAATATACTTTCTATAACAACTTGTATGACCCAGAGTTTCCCTCAACTATCTAACTGATGTAGGTGGTTCAAAATTTAGAATTACTGCAATCTTGGTTGGATCTACTAGTAATCCATGTTTTCAAACTACATTTCCCAACATAATTCCAAACGATGCACAAAAATTACACTTCTTCAAGTTCAATGAAATATGACACTGTCTACACCAATCCAACATTATCCCGAGGACTTCTATATGATCCTTCAGTAGACTGAACACAGTCCAATCATCCAAGTACACTTCAAGGAACTTATGGATAAATTCCTTGAACGTTACCACCACTACTCTGGAAAACACTACAGGGGCATTCTTCAAGACAAATGGAATTACTGTATATTGATAACTCCCCCACTATGTCTCAAAAGTGTCCTTATGTCGATCCTCCAGCACAATTTTTATCTAATGGTACTCCGAGAATCCATCTGTTAAGGAATAATTTTATTGGCCACCTACATTATCTAGTACCTCATCTATGAATGGTGTTGGGAATGGGTCATGTAAACACGCGTCATTCAACTTCCTCAGATCCATGCAGATCCTGATTCCTCTTATATTCTTTTCATGTACTACCATTCGACTAATCCACTCAGATTCTTCTATCAGTTTAATTATTCTTGGGTTCAACATCTTGTCTATTTCAACTTTCACCTTTTCCTTGTACTTTGTATTTAACCTGTAAGGCCTCTGTCGCACTCGCTTAGATCCTTGTTTCAACAAAATATTCATCTCACCTAATTCCCCTTCTATCCCCTTCATCTTTGAAAATGTCATTGGGAATAGGCTCTGATATTTGCGCAACAAGTCTGGAATCTTCTTGATTTTCTCATCGCTCCAGTAATCCCTTATCTATGAGAACTTCAAATTATCTATCATCCCAATGTTTACCATCCACGTTTTTATCGACTTGGTGTATGTGGCGGATTCAAGTTCTGACCCTTCTACTGCGCATTATCCTTCTGTCTCAGGTACTTATACGTTTCATGGATATTCCTCATCATGTTCTTCCTTATCCACATTGTATCACTCCAATAACTCCCTAATAGTCATAGTAGCTCTGTGCACACTGCATACTAGTACCACCTCCATCGACCCTTCTTCTGAGAAGATCTTCGTTAAAATAGACTGTAGCGTTACATCTATTGATGGAGATTCATGTCCAAATGTAAATGTGACTTTGAATCTCTAGACCAACTCTTCCCATCTTCTTGTCTCTCTGCGCATTTCCAATTCCAAATACCAGTTCCTCGGAATTGTGTTTAGTGTGTGTATAAATATGTGCGTCCATTATGTTTCCAGTATTGAACTCCAAAAATTCTTGCACTGCTTGACATGACTCATTGGATCACTTTATCTTGTATACTTTTATGTAGTTTTTTCTTCCTCAATACCAAACCTTAATTGCATTAGTCCTTTGCATTATGACCAGAATTTTATTCCCTCTTTGTGTGCAACCCACCATCTGGATAGAGTCGCTTTTAGGAAAACATATAGTGATAACATCCTTTATTTTTCAGGTACCTCCAACTCAAATTCCATTACAAATAAAATTATATCAATTAATCCATCATACCTGTGTGGATCACACAACTATGTTCCAATCTAGCGCAAGGATCGAGTTATGCATGCACATCATCTAGTTGACACTTTGTGCGTTCTTTTCTACCAATGCTCTAGACCTTCTTCAGAATCTAATACACACGAACTGCTACTTCGCCAACTTATCACACCATATTCAATAGGGTTGACATAATCATCCATATACACGGTCATGTTGTATAAGTTGTCGATGTCATTTCCTCTAGTTGGCTCTATGTATCTCTTTCCTTCTGATGGGTCCAAGGGTGTAGTAACTTTCAAATATTTGACTTCAAATATCATCTCCAACCTCTTCAAGTTGATGATTGATTGGTTATAAAAATCTCATTCCAATCCCATTAGTGTTGGATATGGTTGATTGTCATCCATGATCTCAATAACTTCAAAGTCTTCCATGTTGTGCACTGCATCTATGTTCAAAGGTACTACTGTCAAACGACCAATTGGTACTATTTTGTGTTGATTCACAACCCTTAACTGAACAAGAGACATATTATCTCAAGTTTTCCCATAATCTCCCATGTATGCTTAGGTAAAAATTCGCGTTAGATCCCAATTCCAAAATAACAATATCCACATCATGCTCCTCAATTTGCGCACTGAATCTAAATTCTTCGTTGGTCCTCTTCTTGCGCCATACCTGGTTTACCATCCTTAGTGCGATGTGAGTTTCCCTTCCTCGTGTACAATGATCAATCATGTCATATAGTGTACTCAACATAATTTCATCTCTCATTATCTCTACACAACTTCTCAAAAATTTGGTTAGCATCATTTCCTTTCCAGTTGGTTTCTCAAGCATGATGCAATCTTCTATAGGAAGCAATCTTTTCAGTCTTAGTACTTATTTTCTTTCTCTCTAGTATGTCTCCTTTTAGTGTTGAGGATTAAAGGATGACAAAGTCCATACTGAATTCCTTACCCATTTCTTAGTATGCTTTTCTTCACTCATCATATCATATCATGTTATATATCCTCCATGCATAAAAATTGTTATTCTTGGTCCCTCGTTGCGTTTTTCAGCTGATATTTTCTGTACATTTTTCTTTGGATTCTGGTTTTGGTTTCCTCTGGTTTTCCATTTTGCATCTAGTTGGGGAAAATATTATTTCGCATGGTCTATTATCTGTAGTATGTGCACGTTGTACACAGATTCAGGAAGTCATGATCCAAGTGTCATGGTTGATTACAGTTATAACATATAATCAGTGTTCTTCCTCCTCTACCAAAATTTCCTCTGCCTCATCCTCTGTCAAAGTTTCCTCTATTCCCTAGATTAAAGCCTCTTTGAATATTATATTGCGGACCACCCCCTTCTATTGCAACATTCTCCTCCTGAATCCTATACATATATGAAGCGTGTTCTCTCATTAAGTCGAACACATGAAAATCCTTCTCGTCATGTCGCACTGAATTGAAAAAGTTGCAAAAAAAGTTCCTTGGGGTATTTTGATACTTCTACAGTAATGGACACTCAGTTGGGTGATGGCCCCATTTCTTACATATCTTTTAATATCCCCCTCTTGGTAATGGATTCAATGCTCCCATCACTAAATATTGCACAAATGTCAAGAGCGTCCATGTGATGGACTTCAGTCCTACATATGGTACAACATGATTGTTGGTGTTTCTCCATTCCCTTTGTAAGTTCTACCAGTTGAATCATCAATTCATCAAACTACGTCTGACATTGCACCATCCCTCAATTATCTCCTATAGGAGATGATTCTAATTTCATTGCAATTTTCAGTGCCTTGGGCTGTGACGCAACCTTTTGTTGAATCAATGGCCTACGAATATGTGGTAGAATCCCTACAATAAACCATTCTTGATGTTGTTGATTGGGGAACTCGAAGGACAGTATACCCATCAGTTCCTTGAACCTTTGATCGAAGTCCCATACTGACTTTGTTTGTACCTGTTTAATCTCCTTTAGTTCTGTGATGTACTGCAACTCAAACTTTGGCTTCTTGAATTCTTTCAACAACTCTTTCCTTATTTCTTCTAAAGTCCTATCCTTCCCTATAGGTGTGATACTATGCAACTTCATGTACCAGACCAACGTACAACCTCTAAATGTTGTTTCCAATTGTGAAATATTCACAGCCTCATCTTGGACCTTCTTTGTGACCCAAATTTTCTTGCAGACAAAAAAATTTTGTTCTGGGTCCTCTCACCCAACTCCCTAGAACTCAGGTATTCTAAGGGTGTTTTCTACCCCTCCCATGTTGATTTGTGTATTCCCTCTTCTTGTTTATGTTGGGTGACTCTAACTTTGACTATGCACACTATTTACATTGCTTTGATTTCTACTACTCTATCATACCTGGATAACTACAATTGATTTTGACAAGTCTTCAACTGTTATTTCTGATTGTGGTGATGCACATGGAGTTGTAGATTCGAAACAAGAAGATTTTTTAATGGTACTTAATGGCTCTTCTATTACTGGACTGAACTAAAACTCTCCTTCTTCTCCTCCTATATATGGTATTTCCACTATTTGGATGATTGTGCAAGGCTATCTCCACTCTGGCTCACTATGCGACTCTCCTTTCTCAACCCCAATATTTCTTATTTTGTACCTCCTTCCTCCATGAAATAATCCAAACTTGTCTTCTTCCTCTAGTATACCCTCTTCAATCCTCTGCATCCTCAATCCCTCCTTTCCTTCTTCATTGCTTCCTTCATTCTCTCATATTATCAGGCTATCCTCTTATTGCCCCTCATTTCCCCTATCTGTGTGAGGTCCCCTAGTAGTCAAATTGCATTGGCATTACGCACTTGTCACACAAAAACGTCTTTATCCACATACCCAATGATTTCATGAACCTCCTGTGCATACCTTTGAAGAAATCCCTTTCTGCAACATTGTATGATTGGGTACAATCTACTGCAAACTATGTAATATATCCTCCTAATATGTTATCCAACCAGAAATCAACTACATGACTAGTTGTTTTACTTACATAATTCAACTATCTTACCAACTCAGGAGTCCAATTCCTCGACATTGCAGTTATGTACCTTCTATTATTTTCCACTAATTTTTCTATCCATTCAGTCAGAGTAATTGGAAATTCTCCAAATAAAATTTCATGTAATTTTTTGTATACATACCTTTGCATCCATTGATTGTCACTCATCAGAGGGTTTATGTTCTATTCTCGATAAAAATCATGTTCCTTCCTTTCCAACCATTTTGATATTTATTTCTTAGTCGGGCTCCCAAAACATTCCCTCAATCGCAAATTTTGGGTCCCGACACTGGAACCATTTGTTGGCACTGCACACGGTTTGTTAGAACCTAGGTTCAAGTTATCTATGACCAAAAAAACCCACCAAAAATAGGCCCTTTCGGCATCACCTGCTTGCGTAGATGAAGTCTCACCCGAGGTATCTATTGGGACTACAAGAACCAAGTTTCTGCAATAGTGAGGGAAGGGGAGGCGATCATTCTGTTCAGTCTTACTTATTACTTATATGTGTGTAATTCATTCCTTTTTTGTATTAACTACTTAATGATTCAAGTTCATACCATCATTATATTCTATATTAATTTATAAACTCATTGTTGTAACAGTCATGATTATTGTGCAAGGATTAAACATCACACAACTCTGATCTACTATGCATCCAAACAAAATTCATAAGCAATCACATAAAAGACATACAACATGAAATTTAACATGGTTCACTCAAATCTAAGCTATGTCCACAATGATTGGCTTCTTTAATAGACGTTTAGTAATTTCTTTAGGCTTTCGCACTGTGCTTACAAAGATATATCATGTTTGTCTTTCTCCTCTCCTAGCCTAGCCTCTCTGCAGCGCAATACTCTCTCTCTCTCTCTACATTATCCCATACATTCAAACATTTATTTTCTCCCTTCCCAACCTATCCTATCAACCTTCTTACTGACATGCATTCTTAGTAGTTTCTAACAAAATCCACAACACTGCCTAAGAATAACACTGTCATCCATCTTTTTCATCCGCTTTCTTCTCCTTCTTTATTCCTCTTCCTACTTTATTATCCTCTTTTATTTTATTCTTTGTTTTACTATGCTTACTGCAGGCTATCCTTATGGGTGGACCTCAGTTGTTCACTTCCTTGTCTTTCTTCTTTTCATATGTGCACCTCTTCTGCGCACTTCTTCTATTCTTTGTATTTTTCTCAAAATTTTATTCCAAAACTTCCTGCCAAACATGATGTGAAGGGAATGTCTTGTGCATAGGAAATATAGTTGGGAAGGCATCTGATAAACCCCGTGGAGGACCTGAGTTTAGTGGAAAAGAAGGGAAAATTGTGTTGCTACCAGTGGAGTGGAGGAGAGTAACCTCCCCAATCCATTCCTTAACTTGAGGAGACAACTATGAGATAAATCCCCTAGTGGTATCATCGCCTGGCATGTGGGTGGCCCGATTTCAAAGTTACTGAGAAAGAAGAGCCTATGGTTTGGTGGTAAGGTGTACACCCATAGTCAGTTGTTTGGTTATATTATTCAATGAACATATAAGTATTTCTTTACTCAGTGTAATTGAATGGAAACAAATGATTGATGCATGTAATTGTGTTGTAAATGTGTATGTCTGGTTAATGGGTTTGATATTGTTCCATTGGGAATCCTTTATACTTAGATTATTGATTAATCGAATGGGATTACATGTGTGTTGCACATATGACCAAGAGAACCATGTATTTTATATTAAATAATAGACACATTTCATAAGGATATAATGGAAGTAAATTCACGACTAAAGGCATGACCTTGAAAGGAGATAGGTAAGGATGCATCTATGATTCTAGTGTGCACAATGATATGGTTGTTGTAATGGGTTTCCCATGAGAGGGAACCAAATCTATAAGATAATAAAAAAATTGTAAATCTTGAGAGGAAGGAAGTGTTGGAACCTTCCTTTCAATATATTAACAGTAAATATATCTCAAGGGAGGCCCGAGAAGGTCGATAAATTTTAGATACCTGAAATGGTCGAGTCCTTATATGGACTATCACTTTGAAGAAATCCCTTGTTTAGGTTAAGGAAATTTAAGCCCTGTATAAACCTCCTAATTTTAAATGGAAGAGTTGCAGGATGCAAACATTGACTGAGATAGGAGAAGAATTCCTTACACAATTTTGTGAGTAAGGTGATAAATTGTGAGTAAGGTGAGATCCAAGAAGGCCCGGTAAAACCTTAGAAAGACTTGGAAGAACCCTTGTTTTGATCCATAACGAATCACCATCGTCGATATAGTAGAGCGGGTAAATCTTGACCCTTCATCGGAGGGCGCAAAGGTCAAAGTGACCAAATGAAACAATTATAGGGAATCCAATGACAAAGGAGACCTCGAGCCTTTGATAATCATTGATTCGAATTAGTGGATGGATCCTGACCCTTTGTCAAAGAGTGTAGTCATTGAGTGCTCGAGTGCAAGGTTGCATGGATTCCAATGATGAGGGAATCTAATATCCAACAACAGTTGTTTATCTGATCCAGGAGGATATCGGTGGCCACCCACATATTCCAACTGGCTCAAAACAATCTTCTGGAAATTTACTATTTTTAGTAGTTTTTCGGTTCCTAAAATTCGGGGGGAAATGTTTAGGGCATCATAGATAACCTCATCGATGGACAATGGCATTGATCCCCAAAATTTAATACCTTGATGATACCTTTCCAACGAGCTATCGTGCACCGCAAACAGAGATTGTATGCCAAAGTTACGCCCACGGGAAGTTGATACACCAAACTACCCAAAACGGGGTCCACAAAACTGTTGGCATTTCATCCTTGGGGGTTAGGTTTTAGATTTTATTTATGTTAAAAAGGCATTTGGAGATTCATTGTAAAAATCATCTTCATCTTCATCTTCTTACGAATGAGCATAGTCGTCACATCTCTTCTCAGAGATAAGATGCCACCATTCTAGCGAGTTCATTCACTCTATATTTTACAGTTCTGTACATTTCGCTCATTAATAGAAATTTTGTGTTACTGCATCTTTGTTCTTATTGTTATACCTCTACTATATATATGTTATATTATTGGATATTTTATATATCTATGTACATTTCTTTATTATATCTCCGCTCTCATTTCGTGCCGAAAATAATCTGGATCAGTGGTATTAGAGCAGGCTGCTCTTGATCATTTTTCAATGCATGTCCCTGACGAGGTCTGAGTATAGCAAGTTGGGTCTCAATATTATCCCTCTTGAGGATAATCACTCTCACACGCCCAAAAAACCCTCTATGGTGGAATAAAGTAAAAACGGTGGAGCAGAAGATTCTATTAATCGATTTCTTGAGCAAACTCTCATGTGACAGAGGGGTGAAATGATGGAGAATTTTTCCCACACCCTTCAATTCCTACCAATAAAAAAAGGCATGTCTTCATCAATCGACCACTTTGGAGGCACCTTGTTGAAATTACTAAGACAACAGAGAAGGGGGGTTGAATCAGTTGTAATTGAGCTTAAACAATATTAAGTCTATTAAAACATTATCAATCTTTCTTCAAGTGATCATCAACAAGATACAACATATGGACAGTAAAAGTAAAGAGCAACAGTCACACATAAGGTATATACAGAGACATATTTTCATGAGGAAACCCATAAAGGGAGAAAACCTCTTCTTCTTCGAAATGATAGGCAATCTTTTAAGTTCTGTACATCATCTATAATTGAGCACCAACTCAATGTGAGGCTGCT
>JZKD02S0783257.1:0-14662 GCA_000966675.3 Picea glauca
AGAGAGAACTAAGGGAGGTGAATAAATTCAGAGAAGTCACCCGAGCCCTTTTCCCATATCTTCTAGCAACATTTTTCCATGTCCAATCTATCTTTTGATATTTGGCCCGATTCCAGATTATGCACCATTTAAACATGTGTGAAGGTGATGTGAGAAAAGTCATAGAGATCCTTTAAATTTCTTCAAACACGGGAAAGAGAGATTATTTTATCAGTATGTGTGATCCTTCCATGATTTTTATTGCGAACATAGAGTCCCCATAAATGTTTAGGTGTCTGATATTCCTTTCAAGGGATAATAGAAGGAGAATATATAGTTCCATAAGCTTACTAAGGTTGTTTGTAGCTTTCCCCAACCCTGCAACAAAGGAGAGTGAGATCTCTTAAGAAAAATATAGAATTCCTCCTTCTTCCCCAATAGAGGGAGTGCCTTGAGTTATCCCATCAAAGAAAGTTGAGGGAAAATATGTGTGGATGCAAGGAGGTTGAAGACCTCATGCTAGGGTGGAGGAGGATTTTTTTTGTGGGAAGGCTGAAAGGATTGTGAGACATGAGATGGATGTTTGGGAGGAAGATCCTTCCAAATCATCAAATATGGCATGGTTGCAGGAAATCCAAATCCCCCAACAAACTATAAGGGGAAGGGATTTGAATTTTTTATTGTTATGGTCCCCTAGCCATGTGTAAAGGGCCTTCAAAATGTGTGCTACATTCCAATAGAGAAAAGGACCAAGAGATTGACTGATATCATTCCATACTATTAATGAAAATGGGCATTGGAGAAAGATATGCTTGTTAGTTTCCCCTTTAGATTTACACAGGGCACATATTCTTGGACCGATGAAGGATATATTCTGTAGGTTTTCCTAGGTGGGGGTCTTGTTTTGAAGAAGGATCCACATGAACAATTGTTTTTTTGCAGGTCGGTTCAACTTCCAGAGGGACTTGCCCCACCAAAGTGGTGGATCTAAATTTCTAGCTTGTGAAAGAGCCAAGTAGCGAAGGAAGGGGCGAGTATTTTCCCCCTTAATTGAGAGACTAGATAAGATGGTAATCATCGTCAGATGAAAGAGTAAGAAAGTTGGAAAATATATGGGTGTATGTTGTTCAAACAAGAGTTTGTTGATCATCCAATCCCATATCCTACCCCATGAGCCATATTGTAGTGCTAGTGATATAATCTCTTTGAACAACTTGGTTTAAGAAGAAGAAACCCCCTTGATTGAGAGTGTGGATAAGTGGCTCAAGAATTAAATGCTTATTTGAATAGCCAACCCGAGGATATTTTTTGGCACAGGGGTAGACCTAGGGTTCAATGCTTCAACAACGCACCAACAAAACCCTAACTACCGACCCTTTTGGAAACACCTGCGAAGAAGATGAAGTCTCACCCGAGGTAGAGGCAGGGGTGGTTGCAGGACTCCAGTGTCTGGAACCTTAGCTGGGACACATATATATGATTGTAACACATTAACATAGTACTTAGTAGTTATATTTCATTAGTGTTTAACCTTTGTTTACAACACAGATAAACCCTAATTACAGAGCAGCGCAGTATTCATCCAGATCTAATATATTCAAGCACTAAGAATATCAACATAGATCACATTTAGCATCCTATTCACATCATTAGGCACTAAGCTATCATATTCATCTAAGCATACATTGTTACACTAAGCAGTAATCATATAAACAATAAAACATTCACAATGCACAAAGCAACCATGACACAGGATATACGTGGTTCACCCCCAGCCTGGGGCTACGTCCACCAACTCTTCTTCTCTTTATTATCTTCAGTCAATTTCCTACATGCACAGAGCCACAAGATCCTACTCCGCATAGGACAGGAGATCTGCGTGCACTCAGCTTGACCCTCCTTCTCTAAGCTAGGTTACAACACAAATCCTTTACACAATCTCTTACAGTCAGTTGCACTTATCCTTGCAAGACTCACACAGTATGCACAAAGCATTTACAACTATCACTTAGCACAACATCACACAGATGCGTATCTTGTCTTAGCACTTAGCAAGGTACCAAGACCATCTTTACATCTCCTAGACATATATTTATACATTACAAAAAGGCCTAACCATGGGTAAACCCATGGGCCAACATCCCCATACCCGTTACATAAGCCCAAAACCCAAAAATCCATAAAAATGGGTTGAGATTCCGCAATCTTTGCTTCGACTTGCTCTCCATCTTCGACAGTCTGGAAAAGACCCAAAATAGGTCAAACATGACTAAGGATCCTCAAAACTTGGTCAAGGGCCAACAGGCCCCCAAAAATAACCTGTGACTCATCCCAAGTCACTATGGTCTGGGTAGCTTTGCCTCAAAAGCCTCAAGCTTGGCTCGAGTTCCTTCGACCTGTTGCTTCGCCAAGGCCTCCTGCTTGGAGAACTCTTGGATAACTTCTTCACTGATAGGTCTCTCTAAGCGTTGTTCGACTGCAGTGACTACTTGTTCTAGCTCTACTCCTTGTCCTTCAATCTCCTCAAACAGTTGGCAAGCCTCATCCTGAACTGGATGGAGCCTCTGAGTCACTTCCATGACTTTGTTCTATATGGCATGGACTTGCTATTGAACAATGCGCTCTTCCTGGGATCTCTTCATCCTCTCAACTACTAGAAGAGGTTTTAACTGGGCCTGTACTGTCGCTGCTTGTTGCTTTGCTTCCTGGAGCTGTGACTCCAATGTCTTCAGTTTAGGGTCTTCAGTAAGTCACTCATAAGTCTGTGCACTTCTACTGCTAAGTTGTTTACATTCCAGAGATAATGCTCTGATCCTCTCAACTGTGCTCTGAGCAGTGGCTTCTCTTTGGTCTCACATATCCTGCCGAGTGCTCAGAACTGTTTGTAGCTCTAGGTATGTTATTCTTTGTTGAAGTTGTTGAATGGCTTCAGCAAGCTTCGCTACTTGATTCTCTACTGGGTCTTCCTCCTTTTTCTCTAATCTCGTCATAGAGAGGAGTGCTCCATTGACTGCTTCTTTATTCCAACCTCCTCGATGAGTAGTTGTTCCTTCTCTCGTTGGATTTGTGCTTTCTCTTCTTCAAATTTTGACTAGAGGCCAGCCTTCTCTTGCTGCGCAATATTGCATTGCTCTATCACCGCTTCTTGTGCTTGCTTTAGGGCCACTGTGACCTATTCCTTTTCTCCTTGTGTGCAACAATGATGAGCTTCGGTCACATCGGCTAGTTTCCAAAGTTGAGCAGGCTCGTCTCCCAACTCTGGTTCTGCTGATGGCGAAGGTGCAGTGGACACTACACGGTTGGAGTGAAGGGCTTGTTGAACTCCTCTTAGCTCTGTCTCAATTCTATCATACATGGATGCTTGTTTGGCTTCGTTGTTCTAAAAAATGTCCTTCGAGGCATCTGATATAGCTATGATGATGAAGTCGAAGTCATCGAGTGTGAGCACAGTCTGTAACTTGGTCTTACTAGATCTNGCTATTGAACAATGCGCTCTTCCTGGGATCTCTTCATCCTCTCAACTACTGGAAGAGGTTTCAACTGGGCCTGTACTGTCGCTGCTTGTTTCTTTGCTTCCTGGAGCTGTGACTCCAATGTCTTCAGTTTAGGGTCTTCAGTAAGTCACTCATAAGTCTGCGCACTTCTACTACTAAGTTGTTTACATTCCAGAGATAATGCTCTGATCCTCTCAACTGTGCTCTGAGCAGTGGCTTCTCTTTGGTCTCACACATCCTGTCGAGTGCTCAGAACTGTTTGTAGCTCTAGGTATGTTATTCTTTGTTGAAGTTGTTGAATGGCTTCACCAAGCTTCGCTACTTGATTCTCTACTGGGTCTTCCTCCTTTTTCTCTAATCCCGTCATAGAGAGGAGTGCTCCATTGACTGCTTCTTTATTCCAACCTCCTCGATGACTAGTTGTTCCTTCTCTCGTTGGATTTGTGCTTTCTCTTCTTCAAATTTTGACTAGAGGCCAGCCTTCTCTTGCTGCGCAATATTGCATTTCTCTATCACCGCTTCTTGTGCTTGCTTTAGGGCCACTGTGGCCTATTCCTTTTCTCCTTGTGTGCAACAATGATGAGCTTCGGTCACATCGGCTAGTTTGCAAAGTTGAGCAGGCTCGCTCCCAACTCTGGTTCTGCTGATGGCGAGGGTGCAGTGGACACTACGCGGTTGGAGTGAAGGGCTTGTTGAACTCCTCTCAGCTCTGTCTCAATTCTATCATACATGGATTCTTGTTTGGCTTCGTTGTTCTAAAAAATGTCCTTCGAGGCATCTGATATAGCTATGATGATGAAGTCGAAGTCATCGAGTGTGAGCACAGTCTGTAACTTGGTCTTACTAGATCTGGATTTCTTTTGCGAGATAGGTTTCGTGGGACAAACCTTTCTTTTCTTAGATGGATCAGTCTCATCAACGAGATCCCTAGGCAGTGTTACTTCACCTTGCTTATGTTGATCTTATTTCCCATTGTTCTCTTCTTTATCTACTTCATCGTTACCTCCTCCTCCAGGCGATTCTAAAGTAGTTTCTTTTGATGCACTGCTCATGTTCTGTACCTCTTCTATATTCTTCCTTCTGCTAGTTCTGGGTGTGTAATGTTCTTCACGAGTGGCCTCCGGGCTTCCGATTAATTCAGGATCGAACAATTATGTGGGGTCAATAGGGATAAGGAGCTCTGTAGGCCAGTCCTTAGTTATCTCTTCTAGGTCCTCTTCTGTGAGCTTATAGTATGACTAAAGTTCTTCTTTACTCTCATCTGTGCATGCAGTGATATAAGTAAAATGTTGATCTGCGTGAAACTTCATAAGGAGCCTGAACCGATGTAGGGTGTTCAGAGTCATATGAGGGACACCTTCAATGGCCCTCTTTAACTACAGATAGTAGGTATGGAATACTGCGTTCAACTACCATTGTTTTCCCATATTTCTCAAATACCAGAGTGTGGTGAACTTCACAGCAAGAGGCTCAAACGACTCAATGTCGAGGAAGGTCACACCTTCTGGAATCTCCCAACCTCTAAACCTAATGAGGATCAGGAGCTAGCTAAAGTGGAACTCATATCCCTGATCCTGAGCTTCACTTGCAATCCAATTCTAATTGTTTGACTAAGTACTTTGCCCAATTCATGTGTAGTCCTTATACGCATTTTCTAGCGAGGTCAACAATGAACCCTGTGACTTGTGTAGGTTTGTTCTTTCTCACTAGATTCATTGCGATCAGAGCAGAGTGCTTTGCTGAATGCTTCTTTTAATCCAACCTGATCGACGAGTATTTGTTCCTTCTCTCACTAGATTTGTTCTTTCTCTTCTTCGAATTTTGACTGGAGGGAAGCCTTCTCTTGCTGCACAATCCTACGTTTCTCTATCATCGCTTCTGTGCTTACTTTAGGGCCACTGTGGCCTATTCCTTTTATTCTTGTGCATGACGAAGGCGAGATTCGGTCACATTGGCTAGTCTGCGGAGTTGGGAAGGCTCGTCTCCCAACTCTGGTTTTGCTTATGGCGAGGGTGCAGTGGACACTACGCAACTGGAGTGAAGGGCTTGTTGAACTCCTCTTAGCTCCGTCTCAATTCTATCATACATGGTTGATTGTTTGGCTTCGTTGTTCTACAAAATGTCCTTCAAGGCATCTAATACAGCTGCGATGATGAATTCAAAGTCATCGAGTGTGAGCACAGTCTACAACTTGATCTTAGCAGCTCTGTATTTCTTCCACGAGATAGATTTCATGGGAGAAACCTTTCTTTTCTTAGATGGATCAGTCTTATCAATGGGATCCCTAGGTGGTGTTACTTCACCTTGCTTCTGTTGATCTTCTTTCCCATTATTCTCTTCTTTATCTACTTTGTCATTACCTCCTCCTCCATGTGATTCTGAAGTAGTTTATTTTGATGCACTACTCAAGTTTTGTACCTCTTCTATCTTCTTCCTTTTGTTGGTTCCAGGTGTGTCATGTTCTTCATGAGTGGCCTCCAGGATTCTGATTAGTTCGAGATTGAACAATTCTACGGGGTCAACAAGGATAAGGAAATCTGCATACCAGTCCTTAGTTATCTTTTCTAGGTCCTCTTATGTGAGCTTATAGTATGACTAAAGTTCTTCTTTACTCTCGTCTTTGCGTGTAGTGATATAAGTAAAATGTCGATCTACGTGAAACTTCATAAGGGGCCTGAACTGGTGTAGGGTGTTTGGTGTCATACGAGGGACAACCTCAATGGACCTCTTTAACTACAGATAGTAGGTATGGAATACTGTGTTTGACTGCCACTATTTTCCAATATTTCTCAAATACCAGAGCATGGTGAAATTCGCAGCGAGCGGCTCGAATGGCTCAATATCGGGGAAGTTCACACCTTCTGGCATCTCCCAACTTGTAAACGCGATGAGGATCAGGAGCCAGCTAAAGTGGAAATCATAACCCTGATCTTGTGCTTTGTGGCAATCCAATTCTAACTAGTTGACAAAGTACTTTGCCCAATTCATCTGTAGTCCTTCTATGCATTTTCCAACGAGGTCAACAACGAACCCTGTGACCTATGTAGGTCTGTTATTTTTCACTAGCTTCCCTACGATCAGCTGGCAAACTAGGCACATTGCGGAATTATGGATGGAGGCTACCTTGTAGCCTCACATCCCCTTTTCTACATCGCCATAAGTATCCTTAATCCCCTGTGCTAGGGCGCAATCTGCATCCTTCCCTGGGTAGAAGTCTTGCGGGTCTGGTCCCTGCATGCTCAATCCAGTGATCCTATGGATCAACGTTGGTTAAATAGTGATGCGTCTTTCTAGCCACAGATAACCGCCATGGTAGCACGAAAGTGGGATCTTAATGCACGTGTTAACTTCTTGGCGCCTTCCAAAATGTGGTATCTTCATTACATTCAGGACAGTGGACTACGCGAGGTTCATAGTCCATGGTTGGGGGATTATCCTTGATTTCTTCCCCTTCATCCTAGTCAAGTACCTTTGAGGGGAGAGCATGTTGTGGTTCTTGCGATCCCCTAGGTTGAAGTCGTTGAATTTTAATTCCATGATCTTGTCTAGCTGGGTTTGAACTGCATGTATCCCCTTCAAGAGGTACGCAGTAACCAGGGTGTAATTGAAGTCCCTTGGGACACTACCATGACTCACTGCACTGACCAAGGGCGGGATGTAGTAGGGTAGGATAGATGAGATCAACTTCGCATTCACCAAGTCATCTTGATACTTGGTTCTTTTCTCGGCTGTGACTCGGGATGGTCCAGATCCGCGAGCAGTCAACGAAGAGGCTTGCACTCCTCTCGTCGATGAAGCTTGAATCCCTGCAGACATTACTTTTTCGGCCATTAGATCGATTAATATTTCTTCTACAGACTTTTCAACTACACTGAGTTCATCCGACATACACGCTGGATATCGGATACTCGGGTCAATGAACAACCGTTCAACAGGTAGTAGAGTCTTAGTAAACACAACACGAAAACAATGAGCTCTCTTGTTGGCGTGGATACAATTTGCAAAAGTATTCTCGGTGCAACATTCGAAGGAATAAGTAGACAACGAGGTAATAGATCTCTCCAACGGGTGAGAATCCTTCATCAATGCAGTTATGTCTATTACAGCACGGTCCCAACGGCCTGATGGGGAGATTTCTGGCCATAATTGTTGTTCTAATTGTTCAGGGCATTGGTCTAATGGTTATAATGCTTCCAACGGTCATATCGCTCCACCATGGAGAAGTGCCACTTGGCGTTGTTCTGATATCCCGACGAAGTTCCAGTTTTGCAAACCTACCTTATGCGAAGTCTCCTCCGGAACCCCCTGCAACTTTTCTAGTTTTTATATTTCCTTATTGAGCTTTCTAGCTTTCTTCCCTATGATTTGCATCTTGGTATTCCTATTTCCATTCTGATTCTTATCTGTACTCAACATAGTAACTTCGCGCTGATGAGATTTTGTCATAGGGTTCAAGGGTAATACTTGTTTTCTATCTGGGGTAGGTACTCTACTTTTCTGTATGGATAGGTTCTTCAAGTCTTCCTGCATTTTTTCATCTTTGACAACCCGGTCTCTGGTCCTAAGTTGCTTCGAATTGTCCTCTTGTTCTTCTATCAAGCACATTATTCTCCTAGTCATGAAATCTTTTAATTCTTTCTTTTTCTATTCTAGGGTCTTTTCTTCTTTTCTTCGGTTCTGATCTCTCTCAATCTAGGGTTTTCCTAATAACATAGCAAATGGGGCATTTTTCTCAACGAATTTAACAACCTCAAATTCTTCCTCTGTCGAAGTTCCATGAGAAAGCATAGAGGTATGGGTAAGTCTTCCACATAGGGTTATCAATTTTCCTCTAAAGAATCTTATTCTTCCTAATGAAGGAACCATAGCAGGCCTTCCCAAAATTTCCCAACTACTTTATGTCATGACATTCACCTATGTTTCCTCATCTAGAACACAGTCTATGTCGAAGTCTCCTATTCTTGCTTCTATAAGATCTTTTTCTTTGAATATCTCTGAAAAGTTGATATTTTTGTGATCATTCAGGGTTTCTTTTATTCGTAGTAATACAGTCTCTGATTTTTTCTGGGGTTCTGCCATGGTCTTAGTTTCTTGGCCTTCCTCATGGTTTTACGGTCTCATGTTCATTCTTTCAATCTTAGCAATCATTCTAGGGAAATCCAAAACTTCATGGTCCATAGCTTTAAAACAAAGGCAAGTAGGACCTTTACTAGGGCATTCCTTAGCAAGATGTCATGATCTTATGCAACTATAGAAACGAGTTAATCCTTTATTTCTCTTGAACGATCCCCAACCTTTCATGTACTGCACACTAGGATCACAGTAACTAACCTGCAAAAAACTCTTTCTAGGATCCTGCATCCATTTGTTAGTCCAAACATTCTTTCTATGCATAGGAATAACATATCTTTCATTATTTCTATCAGATATATTCATATCAATTGTTCTTTATTCTAGTTGTACCCTAGTTTTCAAATTAGGACCAAATCTATTAAACATACCTAGATCCATTCTTTCGAAATAAAAATTTTCACTTATCTTACTTATCTCAGATCAAAAAGCCTTCTAATCTTACCTCTTTTCTTTAGATCAGACTTCGCTTCTTATCACAGAGCTTCACAAGTCAAGTAGAATACTACGCACAAAAGTAGCAGATCTACACACAAAGATTTTTCTTTTCTTCAGTTCCCAGCAATTACAATTATAGTCCCGACAATGGAACCATTTGTTGGCACAGGGGCAGACCCAGGGTTCAACACTTCAACAACACACCAACAAAACCCTAACTACCGGCCCTTTCAGAAACACCTACGAAGTAGATGAAGTCTCACCCGAGGTGGAGGCAGGGGTGGTTGCAAGACTCCAGTGTCTGCAACCTTAGCTGGGACACAGATCTGTGCTTAAAACACCTTAATAGAACACTTATCAGTTATAATTCATTATTATTTAACCTTTGTTTACAACACAGATAAACCCTAATTACAACGCAGTGCAGTATTCATCCAGATCTAATATATTCAATCACTAAGAATATCAACATAGATCAGATATAGCATCCTATTCACATCATTAGGCCCTAAGATATCATATTCATCTAAGCATACATCGTTACATTAAGAAGTAATCATATAAACAGTAAAACATTCAGAATGCACAAAGAAACCACAACACATGATATATGTGGTTCACCCCCAGCCTGGGGCTACGTCCGCCAACTCTTCTTCTCTTTATTATCTTCATTTAATCGTCTACATGCATAGAGTGAAAAGATCCTACTCTACATAGGACATGATATCTGCGCACACTCAACCAGATCCCCCTTCCCCGAGCTAGGTTACAGCACAAAGCCTTTACACAATCTCTTACAGTCACTTTCACTTAGCCTTGCAAGCCTCACACAGTGTGCACAAAGCATTTGACACTATCACTTAGCACAACATCACACATATGTGTATCTTGTATTAGCACTTAGCAAGGTACCAAGCCCATATTTACATCACCTAAACATCTATTTATACATTACAAAAAGGCCTAACCATGGGTAAACCCATGGGCTGACATCCCCATACCCGTTACATAAGCCCAAAACCCAAAAATCCCTAAAAAGGAGTCGAGATTCCACGATCTCTGCTTCGACTTGCGCTCTATCTTCAACAGTCTATCGAAGTCCAAAAATAGGTCAAACCTGACCAAGGATCCTCAAAACTTGGTAAAGGGCCAACAATCTTTCTCGATCAAGATATTGGATCCACTAACAACTTTCTAGATGAACCAATCTCCAATAAGAGGGAAAGAGTTGATGAGTGATTTCTAGATGATAGAGCCATTATATGAGGATTTTATAGTGGAGAGGATCGAGTCTATGAGAGAAAAAAATGGAAATCATTTCTCTTTTATGGTTCGATGCTAGAGGATCAACCCTTCTACCAAACTCCAAGCGTATTTTTCCGCCAAGGCCTTTGCAAAGAGAAGGATTTCCTTCTGGCCCCATCCACCTTAGGATTTTGGTTATGAGATGATAATTTTTGAATCAAGAACCAAAGACTTGGATTCTTCCTTCCCCACCCAAAGAAAAAAGAGTGTCATTTGACTGTTTTTATTTAAGACCCATTTTGTAACCCATGCAAGAGATGTTCAATACATTTGTATTTCTTCAATGACATATTTATGAAAGACCACTTGTCCTGCTCTCGATAGCCACTGATTGCACCATGTGTGTATTTGTTTTACTACTTTTTCTATAAGCCAGTTCCAATTCCAAACACTTTTCTTGTAGCCATTAGCCTTAATAGTGAAACCCGGGTATTTGAGGCCTTCTCTAGGGATTTTGACTTGATTTTCAAGAAGAATTGAAACATAAATTTTCTCCTATTCATTGAGACCCTAGGCTAGGAGAGTGTATTTCTTTAAATTGATTTGCATACCTATACCAAGGAAAAAGGAGTGAAGAATACCTTTTAGATGCTCATAGTACAATTGATTTCCTTCCTAGAAGATAAGGATATTGTCCATAAAGAGGAGGTGAGTGAGGGAGCAAGATGTGGAGATATAAATTCATTTGTATTGAATTTGAGAAATTTTTCTTGAGATAATTTTGTTGATGCTTTCTGCCACCAATAAAAAGAGGAGAGGGGAGAGGGGGCATCCTTTCCTCAGTCCTCTTTCTCCTTTGAAAAAAGAGATTCCAAATTCGTTGATGGGAAGTGAAAAAGATTTAATGCTAATGTAGTTTAGAATCCAAGTAACAAAAGTGTGTGTGAAGCCCAAGTGGATAAGGAGGAGTTTGATGCATAACAAGCTGAAGTCTTCAAAATATTTTGCAAGGTCCACCTTATATATAATTTTGGTTTGTTTCCTATAATGTATAGAGTGGATAATTTCTTGGGCAAGCCCAATAACTTGGTGAATTTGTATACCTTGTAGGAATCCAAACTTCTCTCTATAAATACTATAAGAAAGAATGTTTTTTAGATGGACAATGATGATCTTTGATATTCTTTTGTAGATATCGTTGCATAAGGAAATCGATTTGAAATGATCAAATACATAAGGATTACCCTTCTTAGGGATGAGAGCTATGAAATTTGGAATTGAAAAGAGCCAGGATCTGTCCCATGGATCTAGAGTATTCAATAGTTTTAAGGAGATCCTCCCCTAGGATCCTAAATCTTCCTAAATAAAATTCTACAGGGAATCCATATGGTCCTATGCTTTTGTCCTTTTGGAAAATATGAAATTTTTTCAATAGCTCATCTTTGGTTACTTTTGCCATCAAATTCTCATTCCGCTCTTGGTCTACAAAACTAGGGAAGAGACTAGCAATTTGAAGGATAGTGCCAATTGTAGTTCTCTTATCTTTCTTGAAGAGATGCTTGAAATGGGAGGTACCTCTTGCTACTATTTCATCAAAATGTGTAGCATCTATCCCATCCCCTCTTTGAATTGACCATATGGTGTTTTTTGTTTTCCTACCAATTGCAAAATGGTGAAAAAACTTAGAGTTCTCATCTCTATCTTGTAGCTAGAGAGATCTACTCTTGAAATGCTATTCCTTTTCTCTAGATAATAGGATTTTTTATTTTTTCTTTTCCAACTGAAGAATTTTGGTTTTTTGTTCCTCAGTGACGATATTGTCCATTTCTTTCTCCCTCCAAGTTTGTAGCTATTTCTCGATGCCCATCAAATTCTAGTTATCCTTCCTTCTTTGTTCTTTGTGCCATGCAATAGTCACTTATTTCATTTTTTTTAATTTTTCTGAAAATTAAAGAGGGGGGATTTAGGATGGGAAGAATTGTAAGGCATCCAAGTATCTTTTAGAAGAGATAAGTAGGACTGCTCCTCAAGCCAATTTTATTTGAATTTGAACGGTTTGGATGGATTTTTTATATTGGGAGCAATCTCAAAGAAAATAGGAGAGTGATATGAGACACCACATGAAGAGATACACTAGAGGAAGTGAAGATTTACTTCAAGAAAATATTATGAGAGGAGAAAATGATCTAGTAGTTTGGAAATACAGGAGTCTCCAGTGCGCATGTTTCACCAAGTGGGAGTGTACTTGGTGGGTTGAATATCAAGTAGCTTGGTTTCCTCCAGCCCATGAATGAAGAAATCAACCAAAGGATCTACCTGAGCTAAGGATCCCCATATCTTACAGGCTCCCAAGGTGAAATTTAAATCCCCCCTATGATTATATTCCCAGATGTAATGAGAGGGGAGTGGAATAGCTTGATCCAAAAGTCCTTTCTGCCTAAGTAGGGCTAATATATATTGATACATAGGAAGGAGAGATTGTGGTTTGGTGAGAGGAAGTGTGTGCCCAAACTAGAGGGCATGACCCAAGAGTTGATTAGGTGATTTTTTTCTCCATCTTGTGAGTATACCCCTAGATATACCATTTGCATGTAGGGCCAAGAAGTCTCAGTCCACGAAAGAAGAAGAAAGAGTTTTTATGGCAGAATCACCTTCCATCATTGTTTCCCGAAGTAAGAGAATACAAGGTTTGTGTAGATCGACCAGTCTGCACAACACCATTATTTTAGATGGGTTGGCCAACCCTTTTCAATTATGGAGAGAAAAATCATTGATGCGCTGACATGGGGGTTGATTCTCTAAGAGCTCCATAAAGAGATTTTATTTTTCATGTGCGAACTTCAGAGTGTGCTTTCTTTTGAGCCAGAGAGAGGTAGGATTTTCAGCCTTGTTGTGGGGGTTTCTTATCATGTTCATCAAAAGACCACAAATCCCCCAAATAACCAGGGGATCCTCCTCTATAGAGAGTGTGGAATATTGCAAATTATATTTTAGGGGCAAGGAGGAGGGTGAGTGAGAGGGAAAGGGGGGTCTAGCAGGGGGAGAAAGAGGGAGAAGGGGAGGGAAGGGGAGAAATAGGACAAATGAAGGGGCCAGAAAAATAAGGGGTTCATGTCCTGGATTGGTAATACTAGAGAGATCAACAAGAAAGTATATATCTAGGGGATTATGGTGCTCTAAATTTCCTAGAATAGACTGCTCATTTCCACCAAAAATAGAATTTGAGGGTAATAGAGGAGAGGAAAGAGGAGCAGGCATACCCATACCAACAACATGAAGAGGAGTCGAGGATGACTTCTCTCCCATGCATGGGTCCACATGAATTTTATCTTGAGCAACAATGAGGTCTAGAGCCTGAGGTGGTGGGGACTAAAGTGGTAGGTGGGGTGGGGAGCCCACCAAATTTTCAGGGGACGTCCTTTTGACCCATTTTATTCTTTTTTATGGCAGTGCACATTCCTTAGCAAGATGACCATAGACATGGAAATGACCACAGTGGAAGGGGATACCTTCATAATTCAACTCTTGTTTATGGGAGAAACCCTCAAACTAAATGGAGATACAATATTCTAATCCACTTGATAAATTGATAAATTGAGTCCAACTAAAATTCTAGCCATTTCCATGTAACCTCACTTTTTATAAGAGAGTTCATATTCACAGTATAAACCGATGACTGACCCAATTTTATGGCAAACCTATTTAGACCAAAAAATCAATAGGAGTCCCAGGAGTCGGACCCAGATAGGAGTAATTTATAGCCTGTCAGAGGAGGCATTCAAATCGATCAACCAATGTTTCATAAATAATGTTTGAGGCCCATAGCACCGCCATCCAACAAGGATCTTGTTTATGTCCACCTCTAACTAGAAAATCCACGCAGTCCAACCTTTTGCGAGGACCATAAATGTGGGTTTGTACCCAAGTAGCTTTCCGAAGGACATAGCATCCGAAGGACATAGCAGTCCAACTCTTAAGTGATTCAACCGAAGGTCACTTGGTCACTTGCTAGAAAACCTACCAACCAAGGTGTTCTAATGCATCATGTAAATTTCGTTTAACTTGATCCCTTCCCTGAGACTTAGGTTTAAAAACCCATCTCTTCTTTTGAGGCACTTTTTGTTTCTTCGAGTTCTGTCCATCGCACAAGCAGGAGGCACGGTAGTTAAGGTTGGTGGAAATGCACTACCAAACATTAATTGTTCAGATATGAAAATACTAACAAAACCACCAAGGGGAAAATCTACTTGCGGTGTGAAAAGAAGGAAATCTATCGTGGTTCTGATGGGGTCATCCAAGAGGGTGACATCATGGTCGTGGGAGGGGGGACATGGAAACAATATGAGATCTGGAGGTGGATCATTAAATATCGCGAG
>JZKD02S0783356.1:0-11518 GCA_000966675.3 Picea glauca
GTCCTTTCCAGAAATTCGAAGTGAATTTCGGGTCTCTATCAGACACAATTGTCTTAGGAATTCCATGCAAGCGTGCAACTTCCTTTAGGAAAATATCAGCAACATCTGCTGCTCTGTGGGTGGTTTTCAGTGGAATAAAATGGGCAGCTTTAGTAAGCTTGTCCACCACCACCATGATCGAATCATGCTGCTTGCTTGTTCTGGGAAATCCTGTGATAAAATCCATTGTTACCACGTCCCATTTCCATTCAGGAATCGGTAAAGGCTGCAGCAACCCTGCTAGGTGCATATGCTCAGCCTTAACCTTTTGGCACTCCATGCATCTTGCGATGTATTTAGCGATTTCTTTCTTCAGACTCGGCCAAAAATAATGGCTTTTGACTGCTGCCACAGTCTTTTGATATCCAGGATGTCCAGCATAAGCCACGTTATGCATCTCCTTTAGAATTTCCAGCTTCAATTCTTGGACATTGGGTACATACACTCTGTTTTTATACAGAAGTAAACCATTAGTTCCCAAGGTGTAACTTTCCTTGGTCTGTGGTCTCTCTCACTGCTGTATCTTTGCTACAAGATTTTTGTACTGCAAATCAGGATTTGCAGCTTCCAAAATTCTTTCTTTCATCTCAGCCTGGTACATGCTAATAGTTGTAGCATGTAATTCGTGCACTTTTCTACTGAGTGCATCAACCACCTTATTTTCTTTCCGTTTGATATTCTTGATATCAAAGTCATATTCGCACAGAAACTCCAACCATCTGATTTGCCTAGCATTTAAGGTCGACTGATCAAATAAATACTTCAGACCGTTATGGTCTGTTCTCAATTCGAATCTCTTGCCCATGAGGTAATGTCTCCATTTCCTCAAGGCATGGACGATTGCTACCAGCTCTAAATCGTGAGTGGCATAATTCTTCTCATGTTCCTTTAACTTTCGGGATTCATAACAAACTACAAATCCCTCTTGGCTGAGAACTCCTCCCAGCCCCTCCTTACATGCATCTGTGCAAACTACGTGATCCTTGTTTGGATATGCAATCTTCAGGATTGGAGCACTAGTTAGCAGCTGCTTCAATCGCTGGAAGCTGCTCTCACATTCTTCAGTCCACTGGAACTTCTTCTCCTTCCTTTGCAAGGAAGTGATATAATGAGCTATCTTTGAGAATTCGGCTATGAACGTCCTATAATAGACCACCAGACCCATAAAATATCTAACTTCTGCCACACTCCTTGGTGTTGGCCATTCTCGAATGGCCTGTACCTTTTCAGGATCCACAATGATCCCTTCTTCAGATATAATATGTCCCAAGTAATGGATCTGCCTTTGGTAAAATGAACACTTGCTCAATTTTCCGTACAGCTGGTGTTCTCTCAACACCTGCAGCACCATTCTTAGGTGTTGCTCATGTTCTTCCTCTGTCTTGGAATACACCAAGATATCATCTAGGAAGACTATGACAAACTTGTCCAAATAATTTCTGAACACTCCATTCATTAAGCACATGAAAACAGTAGGTGCATTGGACAGTCCAAACGGCACCACTGTGAACTCATAATGACCATACCTTGTTCTAAAGGCGGTCTTGTTGATGTCTTCATCCTTTATTCTCACTTGGTGATATCCTGATCGGAGATCTATTTTCGAAATTATTTTCGCATCCTTCAATTGATCAAAAAGATCATCAATCCTTGGCAGAGGATACTTGTTCTTGAAAGTAACCTTATTCAACTGCCGAAAATCAATGCACAGCCTCAACGTCCCATCTTTATTCTTCACGAATAGGATCAGGGATCCCCATGGTGACACACTGGGGCAAATGTAACCTTTCTTTAGTAGCTCTTCGAGCTGCAATTGCAACTCTTTCAACTCTAGCGTACTCATTCTATAAGGAGCTTTCGAAACTGGAGCTGTTCCAGGCATCAAATTTATAGAAAAATCGATGTCCCTCCTCGGAGGTAGTCCAGGTACCTCCTGAAATACATCCTTGAACTCCTTGAGTACTTCATGGTCTTCCAAATTCGATACTACATCTTGGGATGCTTCTTCCACCCGAGTTGCAAATAATTGACAGCCTTTCCGGTAACATTTCTTCAGCTGCATGGCTGAGGTTTCCCTCACAGCCATGGCTCTGGGAATTCCTTAGACTGTTACCTGATTTCCCTATTTGTTTAGGCATGTTTACCTCTTGTTACGACAATCCAGAAGGGCATGGTGCTGGTCCAACCAGTCCATCCCAATTAGGAAATCATACGAACCTAAAGGCAAAATGTTCAGTTCAGCCTTAGTACTCATTCCTTTCATGTCCACTGAATAGGACTTAACCAATTCAGTGACCTTCCTCTTGGTCCTTGTGGCCAACTGCACTAACCAAGACTTCTCATGTTTTCTCCTCATTAGATGCAAACTTTCTGCCACTCTAGGATCTACATAACTATGGCTAGCCCCTGAATCAATTAAAATAACAAGGGGTCGGTTGTTAATCATACCTTCCACTTCAATCATGTGTGATTGAAATTCTTCTTGCTTGTTGTCCAGGGCTGCGTAGATCCTTGGCATTCTGCTGCCCTCAGCATTCTGCTGCCCATATCCTCCACTGTTTCAGCTTGCTGAACAGTATGTACAGTTCTCGCCTTACCATTTTTATGGGGACAATCTCTGTACTTGTGGTTTCCTTGACAGCCCCAACACTGAATGGGCGTCAGTCTCTGTCTTTGTGCTCCCTCTTCAGTCCTTCTCGGCTCTCTAAACGATGGCTGTCCCTGATGACTGTTTTGGAAAAAGGAAGGCTTGTCTCCCTTCTGCCTCTGTTCTTTCTTAAACCTCTTTTGGTCATCCCAAGCCTTCCGAAAGGTAGGCTTTTCAATTTGTTGTTCGTATAAGCATTTCACCCTTCTTATTATTTCTTCCATAGTCTTAGGATCATCATATTGAATCTTGTCACCAATGGAAGGTGGAAGCCCACTCAGATACCTTTGGATCTTGACAGCCTCGTTTTTGATGAATGGGACATACTTCAGTAGTTCCAGAAAACTTCGTTCATACTCATCAATGGTCATACTACCCAACTTGAGTTCGAAGAACTCCTTCATCTTTCTGTCATAGTATCGTTTAGTCAGGTATTTCTTCTCGAAATACCTCTTAAATTCCTTCCAAGTGACCTCTTTCTCTCTGATGTGTTGCACCTGCACAAACTGATCCCACCACATGGATGCTTTTCCTTTCAATTGGTACATTGCAATTCTTCCTTCTACATGGGCAGAATAATTCTGCAGTTGAAAGTATTTCTTCATGCCCAACAACCATGTCTCGGCATCTTCATCCTTCTTATGTTCTCCATCGAATGTTGGAGGCTTAATCTTGTTCATCTCTCCTTTCAATTCCTCCCTTTCAGATTTTCGATGTTTTCTGGTAGGGGACGAGCTTGAACTACTGTGTGTCTTCCTGTCTGAATGTCTTTGGGAGTGACTAAGATGTCGGCTACCAATCCTTGACCTACTTCTTCTCCCATGGGTTCTGTGACTCTCCGTCGTACTTGAGTCTCTTCCTTTCTCGAGTTTCTTCTCTATTCTTTCCAGACTCTTCAAAAATTTTAAGTTCAATGCACCCTACCGGTCCCTGACTTTCATGAGCTTTCGGCTATCATCTCGGCGAGCCTTCGCCTCTCTTTGCAATCCTTCAAGGATTTTCATTATGTGTCCTTCCTTATCCTTTTCTTTTCCGTGCCCATTGGAGTTCGATCCTTCGACTCCCAGGTTAACATCCTTTCCTTCCTGTTCGTCTTCTATTTCAGGGGTAATCTGGACTCTTCCCCACTCCATACTCGACATTGGTTAATTGGAGTACTGACCTCCGTTGAACCCTGCACACACACTATGCAATTAAATTCGAAGTTTTTCAGGCCATCAAAAATTCACGAACAATCTTCAGCATGTATAACTAATACCAACAAGAACAAAAGACATTTCGATTCCAAATGAGTTTTCTGAGCTTCTTGTTCGGCTCTGCAATTTTCGTGTTTTTGAAGCTTTCTTTTTCGAGACTTCGGGATTTCAGAACTTCGGGTTTCGGGGTTTCGGTACTGGAGAACTCCCGTTTAACTCTCTGGGCTAGACTCGGGGTTCACACGACCTCCCCTTATATGACCACATTCATACCTCCTATCGGAGTTTTGGACTTCCCCATGTCCAAATGCACATGTCCCTAGGATTCGTGATCCTCCGAATCCCGACGCACCCTTCACACGTTAGCCTTCCTGGCTTAGCTCCTGGTCCACGTGACCTCTACCACATGACCGTAGTCAAACCTCTCGTCGGGGTTTCGGGGTTCAGAGTTTCATAATGCATGGACTTCTTGTCCTCGTGATTCCCGATTCTCCGAATCCCAACTGGCTAACAGCTGGCCCCCTCACAACGGAGCTTTCCTCCTTCTCTAACCTACTGACAGCTGGCTGCCACTTATCGGGGTTTCGCGGTTCGCGATTCCAAAATACATAAACACTTTGTCACCAGGGCCCCCGATATCCAGATGATCCAAATACTGATCAACAACTTCTTGTCGGTCCTCTCCCGATGGCGCCGATTGCTGCCAGGCGTCCTCCTCAAGATGGTCGGTTTTGATCGTTCCCGGGACTTTTACCAGGAAAATTCCCGACCTCCTTCGTGATTCCGATATCGCGATTCTCGATTTTCTGAAAGGGAAAATCTCACGACATGTGTCCTCCGTTTTTCAGACAGTCTAGATCTATTTCAGAACTTTCGCCCCTAGTCTCTGAGGTTTAACCTTCGGACATCTCCCGACAGATCCTACGGCTGACGGGTTTTCCGGCCGAGATCTGATGGCTCAGACGGTTCCTAACCAATTCAGAATTTCGCATATCGTGATTTCCACATTCCTATGTATTTCAAAAAGGAATTTTAATTCCTACGAACATTTTTCCAGATCCGATGGTCACGAGGGCTCGCCTTCCCTCCCGAACAAATCCTAAGGTTCTAACACCATTGGTGTAGAGACCTGTCTCCCCATGGCCATATACCACACCAGCTGCGGTTTCACTCGCCACTATACTTCCTGAGCTCGTAAGCACGGTCAAGCAACTACTTGACACTCCGGAACAAACCAAGGTCCAAAACTGGTTCTCCGAACCCAATTTCCTTTCGCATTCTCGGTCCAAAGACCGCTCCACTGGCCCATCTAGGCTCAGTGTCGAAACCTTGGCTCTGATACCAATTTGTAACACCCCTTTCACTCAGCTACCCAGGCTTACTATAACACTACTTGGTAGATAACCCAGAATAACTGTAGCGCACCTTGGCTACCGTATAGGTGTTACTACGCGGAATAACACATTCTCATTCATAATTAATCGCATGCATTTAAGCAATGAAATACATTTAATCTCAGAGTAAGCATAAGAATCATTTTAACATAAATAATCCATGGCAAATACATTAATCCAAATGCACAGCAGAATGCATGATCATTATAATACACAGAGACACAAAACATATTTAAAACATCATCTGATACTTATCTTTATCAATGGTAGATTCCACCAACCAAGTGCAGGCCTTCCATGAACCTCCCAACCTTAGACCACACTGCTCATCARCTCAGTAGTGGATCACCCCCGAGCTGGGACTAAGCTCCACCCCAAGGCAAGGAATCCTAGCTAGGCTGAGGTTACAGGGAAAACAACACTTAGAATCTGGAAGGATTCTTCCCAGGATGCCATCTTACGCCCACTAGTACCAGACTCTCATTCCCCACATGCCTGTTCCGCCTGGGAGTATACACCTTCACAAGCATAGTCCATCGGTGCTAACCTCCCTCTCTGGGTCTCGGCAACAGGCTAGATCAGGAAGTTTCAGAGCTTGAAGCTGGTGCTGGACACTCTCTGGAATAAACCTCTTCCAACAACATCCACCTACCTCACCTAGAGAGAGATCACACATAGGTTGAATTACCACCTACATTGGACAACAATTCACATGCTATCCATCTCTGCATGACCACTACAGTCAATCGGGAATAAAAACTCAAACTTTTCAAACAAGCTCAGCAATGGCGGCAAGGTCTCACGGTGTTGATTTTCGGAATTGCGTGAGAAGCAATTCCCACAGGGAATTACACAGACTCTCTGGTGCAGAATGGGAGGATGAATCAGTCTTTTCAACAAATGAACACAATCTTCTCGGCTCTCAAAACAGAGGGTGTACACGGATTTGCAGAGACATACACAGGTTTTTTCCCCCTCAGCACTGCGTGGTCACAACAACTCCCGGGGAAAACAGACACGAGCTTCCCCACCGGTTCAACAATGGCTGGTCCCCCCTATTTCCCAATCCGCCAGCATAGAATAGACTCACGCTCTGGTTGTCGGGGATGCGTGACAGACAATCCACGCAAGGGTCAACGCAGGTTCGGACGGTTCAGACTGGGGATGTACCGGCTATCCCGGAACAAGTACAGATACACGCCTTTTTGGTTCAGAGGATGTACGAGAGTTTCTCTGCAGGAGTCAGACCCCTTCCCTTCTGGCAGTCTGTGAGTCCCATCGAGGAGGAACCCCCAACACGGCTCATCTCGGCCTTTTATTGCATGCGCCAGGGTTGACACTTGTCACCCCTGCGACTGCATGCGTTCCTTCAGCGTGCGTGCCTCCCACCATTTGGAAAATCACATGTCCTTCCAAAAGGACTTAGGTTAAAGCATATAATGCACATATCTTTTTGGAATAATATTAAAATATTATTCCCAAGGCTTAAGCCCCCTAGGCTTAGCTCCTAGGCTCAACACTTAGCCCCTTTTCCCACCTTCAGCCCCTAATTCCTTGCCCACTCTGTGGATGCTCAGTCCCCCTTCACTCATTCATCGTGGTCGGTCTGCACATGGCGGTGTTTATATTTATYAATTGTTTTGCATGATTACATATACAACAACARGCTCCTGGCCTTCAACACTTAGGCTCCCTGGCCTAACAAACACATAAGCCTCCAGCTTATAAGAACTTGGCTCACCAGCCTATAAAACATAATTACAATTCCTTTCAAAACATGGTTTACAATGGGGTCGGCCTTGGGGACACTACACCTTTATTCTCATTGTAGTTCTGAGTGCAACTAATTTGCAACACTATTTAGGTTTGGTGATATGGTGTATTCTCTGCAGTAACCTGCACCCTAGCAACCAATTGACAATGCCATTAATATCCAAGATTTTGAAATTATTTTTTCACTAAGAAATTTGTCTTCAATGCAACTCCTTTGCATGTTAATATCCAACTGAACTAGATCTATCAACACGATCAACGTTAAGACATTATCACGGTTCAAAGTTTGTCTATTTCTAATTGTAGTGCTTTGTTTCGAGAAAAATTACTTCACATACACCTCATATTGTGAAGTGAAACCAATACAAATCAAAATATCGATGAGAATGAAAAAATCAAACATGTATTATGTTCATTGATATGCCTATAGTTAATACAAAACCTATTTTCCAAAATAGAACTAAAATAACTATGTTGTATAGCTCTATTCTTAATAGAACCCACTCAAGCATAGAAATAATTATCCCATTGCAACAAATCCTATAATTTAATCTCTACTTTCCAAATATGTAACCCAACACTTCCTCTATTTAGAAATAACACACGCTATTTTAGACTTGGACTCATGGAACCAATTTCCTTCTCTATGACAAAACAAATAGCACAAATTTGTACAATCGATTGCAACTTCAACCAATGTGTTGAGACTCATTTTTGTCACCTCCAATTACCTTATCTTGTCCCATATCCTGACCAATTTTGCCTCATACATATGCACTATGTTTCTATTTTCCTCAACATACATGTCTTTTAGCCATTATTGTGTACATATGGGGTAACTTATGTTTAATCATGGTTTATGATGATTTATTAATGATTTGGATTGAATATTTGATGTTTTAAGCTCTCTAATTACTTTGAATGATCTAAGCAGACCTTGTGACAACAACCCTTATTAATATGGTACCTGTTTCGGTGTTCTTCAAGTACTCAGATTGTCCAATACCAATTTTGCACTCATCTGGTACCAATGTTGTGCTCGTATGGTACCAATTTTGTGCTCGTCTGGTACCAATGATGTGCTCTTCTGGTACTAGCATCAACAACCGTTTGGTACTAGATATAGTTCAATATTTTGGAAAGCTTCTAGAGGACAATCGGGGACATGGGTTTTTTCCATAGCGATGTCTACATGCGGATATGTGAGGCATAATTCACCCATATCATGCATGTGGACCTCCATCTCAGGGGGAATGATTCTGCAAAAAAGAGCAAAACTCTAAAACTGCCAGCTTGCACCTCGATTTCCATGCAGATGGCATCAGATCTAGAAATTCTACGAAATAGGTTTTGTTTAGAATGTGGAAAATTGAGTAAAACAAGGGCAATTTTCCAAAATCCTATTTTTTTAGAAGATATGGGTGGATCTCTAACTCGAATGTGCCCAAATTGATGAAAACCCTAGATTTTTGGGATTTATCCTAAAATTGTAAAAGTTGTTTTCTAAGTTTGGGGATTCAGTTTCATCCATTCCTCCATGGATTTTGTGTATAAATAAGACCTCATAGGTCTGAGGAAGAGAGAAGAATTTTTATGCTACAGATTGGATTTCTGAATATATTCCTTTTTTAAACTTGTGGAAGAATTAATATGAAGTTAAGTTCATTGATTCCATGCGTTCTTTAAAGCCTATTATTCCGTGAGTTCCCTCTAGGTTTCCTTTTTTCCATTGGCAGGGGCCCACCGATCCAAATTGGCAAGCTTAATGTAATTGCAATGCAGATCTAATTTATGTAAGTATGCATGTGGTGTGATTTTGTACCTAACAATTGATTCTCTTGTACATAGTATAATTCGATTTCTGGGTTGATTCAATAGAAATGGATGATCTGAGTAAGTTGTGAATTACAATATAGTATAAGTATGGATGCATAAAAAACTGTGAGCATTAATCTAGTGGTAACTTCATAGTCAGTTATGATTTCTGTGTAAGAATATTTATGATTTTTGTGTGTGATAATTTATTTTTGAATTGTGTCATTTTAATCTCAGCTTTTATCTTGCAAGGTGTGGTAGTACAGGAATGGTTTGAGAGTCCATTATTCACATTACATGAGCCAACAAATGGAACATCTCATTAAAACCTATGTTTCTTGTGTAGGAACGAAATAACTTTTCATAATTTCCAAGTTGCATTGATTTACTTTTTGAATGTCATTGGTTTGAAGAAGTGTGCAAAATTAGATACATATTGCTTGCAAGTTATTATCGAATTGAGTTGTAACATGAAATGAGATCAGAATCCATATTTCACCTTCATAAGCCAGTAATTGCTTGCAAGTTATTATCGAATTGAGTTGTAACATGAAATGAGATCAGAATCCATATTTCACCTTCATAAGCCAGTAAATGGACAATCTTGTTTCCTATAAGAGAGTTTTTTGAGTGCATGCATGTTTTAGATTGAATGCTTTAATGTTTGTTTCTATTTTGAAAATCTAGGAATGGGTTGGATCTCCATCTTTCACCATACACAAGTCGTTAATGGAGTATTCCACCACACTTAGAGTTTTCTTCTAGAATTGATTAGACTACATATTGCAAACACAAGCACAATCCAGACCTCCATCTCTCACCATACATGCACCTATAATGGAGTGTTTTAGCCTACCTAGTAATTCTTTTGAGTTTGATTAAGTTTCCAGAGTGTTAATTGTTGTTTGTGTAGTTGTTCTAAGAGATAGAATCACAGTTCATATTTACCTTTCATGAGCCAACAATGAATAGGTCTATCACCTGAGCAATAACTTTAGATCATATGCTTGTTCATGAGTTTTTCTTTCTTAATTTTGAAATGTGTGGAGAGTGTTATCTTTGAAGTGTGAAAACTAAGTGTTTGTTTTTAGATTGTTTTCTTATATAGAATATACTCATTAAACATAGTTAAACAACCTATTGCGGGAACATATAGTGTAACAACTCTGTTGATTACATATCCTAGTTGATAATTTATGTTTGGTATATTATGCATATAATTGCACCAACACAATGTAAGGGGCAATGCTACTTCACTCAATGGAAATGCTTAATAATCAAGAAGAAAAACCAATTTTTCACTTATAGGTTTCATATGTATAGGTTCAAGCTTTGATTCAGACTCTAATACTTAGAAACTCTCATATGTATGTATATTGTCTTCTCACATAAAATAATTCCATATCGATGCCTTAACAAATATTATATTCTTTACATATATGAAGAGACTTCATCAAAGCATGACGAATGAGACGATTACAATGATGTCAAAGGGATGAGGCCAATGAATTGAGCTACAACTTACAATAACGAAAGTGATGACTCAACAAAAGTATATAGGAGATGAGACAAGTGCAAATAATGTTAAAAGTCTTTGAAGCATGGTAAGTCCAAATTAATTGCACCATAAAATGACAAACAATGAGAGGACTGGAACAATCATACAAGTTACATATTCACTCAACCATTAGACTTCCCATTTAACACACAACCCAACACCATACAAATCTCAACCACCACTGCATATAACCTAAGAAGTTGAGGACAACGCTTCAATGGTTGCATGCATCCTCACACAAGCTTAGCAACAATATGTGATCATGGGTAGTGAATAATGATACCATATGACCCTCCTAGAAGGTAATTGGTTGTGTAAACCCCTCTTTACGTCACTATGTATGACCCATTTGAATGCCAGTGGTCTCCCCATACTTGAATTGTTGGTATTCAAGGAAAAACTTAAAATCTCCATTACACAATTACAACAACCATTTGTTGAGAGCCCTAGATTTCAATGCTCCGAGTGTAATGGACAATGAGTATTTGTTAGATGGTGTTCTTCAAAATACTAACAAAGAATGAAATTCTAAAGAAAATATGTATAACTCTAGTTGGAATGGGTTCTCACACCATTAAAAGAAACACAAGAAACAATTAAATATGAATAAGAGAAATATATGGAACCTGTATAAGAGATTCACATTGCACATAAAATCAATCACATAATAGACACAATGAATGTACCTTTGAAACCCAAACGATAAAACCAACATTTGAATGGTTCCTCAATTCTCATTTCAGCAATATTTGGTTACAATGCAACTCTCTCTTTCTATGCATCCTCCCACTTAGTCAACCAAAAAGTAAAATCCCTTTGTGATTCAAGTTACAAGAAGATATAAGAAAGCTAGGGGATTATGGGAAGGCCAAACATCCTTGTCCTTTCATTTCTCATTCTCCAACTTTCTCTCTTATTTTTATTTAATTTTATTCATTTAATTATTTTCTTTCCCTCTTTTAATTTTACATTGGTTTCATTTTCTTTTATTATTTCAACCTTCATTAATTGTCCAATTGCACCTGTAGGTATTGAGTCTTACAATCATTCACTCGTGTTCGGATCCATTTTGGATCACAATTGAACCTACACGTTA
>JZKD02S0783356.1:35315-82516 GCA_000966675.3 Picea glauca
AGTATATTGTTATAACGAATTTGAACCCTATGTTGACAAAGACTTGAAATTTTGTGAAATCTAATTTTATCTTGGGTACCATCCTTAGAATGAGGGGAAGTGCCTAGAGGGTTTTCTCAAGATATGTATTTTAAATAAAAACAACAAGCAATATAATCTAGCCAATAGTAAATAAGTTGCATGAAAACTCAAATCCAAGGATTTACACCTTAACTGCATACATTTCCATAGGAAAATACATCCCTTTCTTCTTATCTCTTGTCTTCATGATGCATGAGACAAAAAAAGAGATATAGAATACCAGTACTTTATTTTGGACAAACAAAAATAAATGTTGAGCTAAAATCAAACTCAAAGTAGCATATTAAAAATATTCCAATCAAGAAACACATCAAATAATTCTCAGAGCTACACTTCAAATTTAGTTAGCACATTTTTTAAAATGTAATAATTATAATTTGTATTAAAAGGTTGTTGCATTCACACCATAAAACATAATAATACAAAAAAAATGTGTATTTCCAACAACTAATCTTTCAAGTAGAGTCCCAAATACAAAATTTATATATAAAATGAGTTGGTAACACCCCAAAAATTATAACATAATCTCTTGTTAGTATAGATCCTAAGAAATTGGACAAAAATCAAAATTACTTTGCAAAAAATAAATAAACTTGGAATTAAAAAAAATGCATGCCTACTATGGGTTTCTTGATAGATTTCTAATAGTACTTGAGGCTCTTGGTTCAGTTGTTCCATTTACAGATCTCCTAGGGTTTGGTGAACTATTTATTCATATTTTGGAATAGTTGAAGTAGACCTAGTTGATGACTTTGGATGAGAAATTATAGAATGAGAACTCCTAGCAAGGCCTAGGACCAATTGATAAAGCATCACACATTCAAATTTTAATATTCTTAATTTATCTTTTTTGATGGGTCAAGATATCTAAAACCTCTACATGCTTAGAATTTTATGCTTCATCCAAACTAGAAATTCTATTACTCATATTAGAGATCACTACTCAGTTGTTAACTTGAAAATGCTCATTTCATTGTAGTACATGATGTATGTCTAATGATTCCTAACAAAAACACCTAGAATGATTATGCCCATACATATTCCTAGTCTTCCAAGTTTGTCTTGATAATTGAAATTAAGAAAACCCAAATTCAAACCTATAATAGACACCGTGAGCAAATCCCCCAAAATTCCAACATGAGAATCCCAAATAAATCAAAACATTAAAGTCCAATGGAAGGAGTTTGAACCTCTAAGTATGCAATCTCCTTTGAGCTAAGAAAATTCTTGAATAAGATGAGGTACAAGGAAGTCCAAAATTGTCCCACCCATGAATTCAAAAAACAATTTACTGGCATTATGTTTATCTCGTTCCATCATGAAGGGAGTGTGCGAGAATATTGTAGGGTCAAAGAATGTTAATGCCCATGTCTTCAGATTGAATGCACTTTTAAACTTATCTTAATTATCATCCTTCATATTGATTCGAAGATTGTCTATAAACTTAAGCTATTATCAAATAATCTAGGGGGGATATGGGATGTATATTGCAAAATTTTCCAACTAGAACAATTAGTGCATTATTATACTACAAAAATTACGATCTTAGAGAAAAAATTGCTCCAATAAAAGAAAGAATGAAAAAGTGTGTATTTTAAATAACCACTTAAAAAAGAATTGAATTATTTATGTTTATTCAATGAGACTTATTAACAGTGCGCAGGGGCATAGATCGATTGGCAAGTGTCGTGTAAATGAAAGGAAATATGTAAAGGAGGTTTCAAGTTCGATTCTCACCCCGATTTACTTGTGCCTCATGCTTACAGGTTGTGTGGACACACCTAGAGGTTAAAGAGGTAGCAGATGAGAATCGACCCCATGTCACGCGAGTACGAGAATTGCTCATTACTGATTCCTCCAGTACAAAATAAAATAAAATGAAACCTATCAATATATTGACCCAATTAACTTAGGCATGTTACAATTTGTGTCAAAACCTAAAAATCTTAACTTTCTTTCTTAAAACCATTCTAAATTAGCCCCAATCAAATGAGGTATGTTACAATTTGTGTCAAAATCTAGAAAATCTTAACTTCCTTTCTTAGACCCATTCTAAATTGACAAATTTTTAGATTATAGTCTCATTAATCCAAAATAAAATGTTTTAGATCATAGTCTTATTATTATCTTTTTATCTATAAAGTATTTTTAGAAATTACTTTGTTAAAAATAAAGACCACTTCACTTAGCTATTTTAGTTACATAAAATATAATGGGATTTCACATTACACATTTAATATTTCCATTGAAAGGGGCATTGACTGAAGCCAATTTTGTAGAGAAAGATAAATTAGATAGATTTATTTTGAGTTTAAATAGGATTTATTTTAGCTTAATTTTAATAGAATTGAAATATAGTAATTGTAAATATAAATACAATAGAATAGAATTGAGATTATCCTACATGGACACATCATATATTGTTATTGAATACTTGTATTTAAATCATACTAGTAAGATATCCTTTTGATATAAATGTCTATATTACACATTTATATGATAATTATCAATGAACCAAATATATTCTTAAATAAAGATTAATTTCACACATCAAATTTATTATTTATTACTATTAGGTAAAAAAAATTGTTAGGGATCTAACCTCCCTAACTTCTTATATATGTAAAATAATATATTTTTCATGTAATAAAGGACAATATTAATAAGGCCTAGTAATAAGAAAGAATAAGTCAAATGCAAGAAGACCTAATAGAAGCTTCCACTTCTAGAAGATCTTCCTCTAGATTGTTCTTTTGATGGATATATTTAGTATAAATAGGAGTCAAGGGCATGAGAAGTTTTTTCTTGAGAATTATTATAATAGAGCGTTGCTTTGTTGAAGGTTGACCCCTTGAAGAGGAAAGTGAACATTGTTTCCTATCAATAAAGGTATTATTTTGGTGTTGTGGTTTCATCTATTGTGTTGTTCTGCTATTATTCTCTGCAATATTTTTGTTTTCAGCTATTATAATAGATATGGTACCTTACAAGTGGCATCAGAGCACTTTCCTTGGAAAAAAATTGTGGGTTTTTTTTTTTCTTCAGGGTAGACACGTATTCTAGCATCTTAAAGCTACAAAGATATGCCATTCAACGCATAAATCCACGACTGGGGAAGCATACATGTAGGAACTATAAGTGTTAATCGCACATTGTTGGCCATCGTTATAACCCATGTTGGTACCCCTTCGAGTGGTAGTGCATCAGAAAAAACCTATATACGGATCGACCTAGATATCGTGAAGCCGTCTATAGATAAATCGATCGACCATCGAACTGTTATAGTGCCACCGAGAATAGCACTCGGGATGATACTCTCTAGTACCTGGGTAGTCATGTATTATGGATAAGGGCACGATCTAGCCACCTTAGTTGGTTCCCTAAGATATTGGTCCGAGTACTACTATTGGACCCTTCATATATATCAGAGAGCTATAGCACAGGGAAAACCCTTGTCTGTAGAAACCCTAAATACCATAACCCTTGGGACAAAAACAAAAACAAAACATACAACATCTATTTCCGTGCAACCTCATCTCCTGCATTTTGGTTATGGAATCACTACAAATTTTTTCCTATTTTGGGAATTTCAATACTACAATATTCTTCATATTGGATTATAACTTCGTAGGAGTAAACAAAAAGTATGGATCCTACTACCACCATTATTTGAGCCTTATCACATTGTATTTCTCTCTTCGCCCTGATTGTAGTCATACCTATCATTTTTCAACATTTTTTTTTTCATGTGGGCCCAAAACCCTTCCGCCCCCCTTATTTGGGCCTTACCCCATTGGATTCCCCTCGCCACCCTGATTATCGTGATAACATTAACTCATAGCCCATTTTCTATGTGGTCCCACCCGTCCCTTTCTGTTTCCCCCCATCATCATGTCCCATGCCTGTACATAATACCTCGAAGTCCACTTCAATTCCTTGTCCTCTATTTTCATAGAGACCTATAAAGAAGTGCGACAATGCAGTGCCAATATTACCACCATTGATAAAAAAATGCATTCCACCATAGACACAAAAATGGAAACCCTAAAACATGACCTCTCAACCCATCTTGCATTCTTTACTGGCATGATTTGCAGCAAGTTGAATATCCCTGGAGACCTTACCTTCTATGACCCACCTTTTGTAATATCCCTGATCCCGCAGATCGAGATATTTGCTACTGATCTATTATTCTGTCTTGTAGATCAGATACACTGGGGGTTTCTAGATGCATTTCAGTTGTATTTTTGAGATCTTGATGGTTATTGCATGTGCATGTGGGTTATTGCATGTGCATGTTTCATATTTATGGTTGAAATAGCATATAAAGGTGATGCAGGAGCATCGCCAACTCATCAAGTGAGCCAACACATCAAGCGGAGATCAGCTGGACAAGCCAACCCAAATTTTTGAAAATACTTTGGGATTGTTGCGCTAGTCTTTAATGAACCATTTATGAAGGCGCATTTGTATATTGTATTGGACCTTGAGCCTTTAAGCTCTCTTCCTTTGGTAGATAGTCGACATTTAATTTAGTTAATGCTGGTAGATAGGATTTTTAATTCTAGATTTGATAGTTTAGAGTCCGAGAGGGAAAACGGATATAGACACCCTCATTGTATCATTGTAACAAGATTATTCATTTGGAAAACAAGAGCAAGAAGAAAAGAGCATGTAGAGAACTGTGTATGAAGAACACCCATGTACAAAATATTGAATTAATAGAAGGAAAGCTTTAATTCAATTTCATGGTTTGTGTTGTTTCTCTGTGTACTGATATTATGCTCATGGATGTTTTGCTTCCTGTCATGCATTTATTTTATAGGCTGTGTATGTGATTTCATGGTTGAATTGAAGTCTGGAAGGTAGAAGGAATTAGTTTCAATTGTTTCTCTATTCTGAGCCAGGGAATTCCTGCAAGGAGTGCAGTTGAATTCGTCCGCAAGGAGTGCGTTGACATAGGGCTTCAGATAGAGATAAATTTTGTTCTAAGTTCCCAGAAGTGCAGATTGGGCACCGGAGCCATGCAAGGCGTGCGCAGGCTAGACGAAGTATCAGAGTTGCGATTCTGAGCAAGGATATTGAAGACTGTTGTTGCAGGAGTGTGCAGAGTCGAACAACTTCAACCCTTCAAAGTTGTTGAAGAATTGCCGCAAGGAGTGCGAGCAAGGGAGTTCTTGTCGAGGAATTAAGGTTGAAGCAAAGCTCAGGAGAAATAGGTCTTCAAATTTGTTGAAGAAGAGTGGAACTAAGTCACGCGAGAAGGCTATTGGCACAAGCGTGAGGAGGTTCGAAGCTCAGGAGGGAGCAGAGCCGTCGATCCGAGGCAGAGGGAGCCGTTGGATTTGCGCGTGACATCGCATATCGGGTAATCGCGAGTTGAAGTTCACAGAGGTTGCAACAAAGACCACGATATCGCGAGTAGCGATATCCCGACAGAATCAAAACCGTTCATTGTGGAGGACGCGTGTCAAGAGATCCCGAGGAATCGGGGTTCGACACATCGAAGTTTCCGGAGGTAAGAAACTCTTGTAGGTTGAAACCGCGATACACGATATCCCGACGGAAGGGTCGTGTGGGCCACACCCAGAGCTAGTGGAGTACAGGTGGCTTCGTATTGGGGATCGAGGAAAGGCAAGTACCGAGTCCATCGACATCAAGATTCGCGATCCCGCGAGTTCCGAAATCCCGATAGAAGGATAGAAGGTGGAGAAGTCAAGTCCACACGTGTATCGGGAAATCGACATATCGGGATTCGAAGGTTGGAGTTTCAAATTGTTGACATCGCGAGTAGTGATTTCCCGATAGGGAGAACTCCGATAGCAAGGGGGAAAGTCAACGAATGACCAAAGCCATCGGGTCTCTGGAATTTGAGGACCCCAAAGATAGATCGCGAACTCGCGAAGTGGCGAGTTCCAATTCCTCGATAGCAAGGGAAGAGGAGTCGTGCGAAGAGAACTGTGGGTGCAGATTTCCCGAAAGGGAAATAGAAGAGCCTTGAGTTCTTCGGGCCGAAGAGAAAGAAGGTCGTGGAGCGGACGTGCCAGGTGGCACACTTTGCGTCATAGTGGTATCAGAGCGGGAATATCTTTGCTTTCTGTAGCAGAGAAGGAGTAAATTCACCATGCTGCCAATAAGAGAAAGACAATCACCTGATCCAGAGGACAGGGAAGTACGGAGAAGAGGTAGGCCGATAGGAAATCCAGAAATGGAGAGACAGATGAGAGATCTCCGAGCAAGGCTTGAAGACATGGAGACAACACAAAGACGCGGAGTCGGTGCTGGATATTTCAGTGATTCCGAAGTTGAAGAGGAAGCTGGACATGAAGAAGAGGTCACAGCAGAAGATGCATCAACTGAGTGGTTGATCAAAGCCATCTCCAGAATGGGTGCGAAGGCGAAGATGGACATTCCAGTCTACGAAGGAAATCTGGATGCAGAGGAGCTGCTATATTGGATTAGGGATCTTGACACTTACTTCGATTATGAGGATATCGAAGAGGATAAGAAGGTCAAGCACGTTGTTACACGATTGAAAGGACATGCAACATTGTGGTGGGACGAGCTACAAGTTGACAGACGCTGCAAGGGAAAACAAAAGATCAAAAGATGGGATCGAATGATCGCGAAGATGAAGGCGAAGTTCATCCCAAGGGATTACCAAATTTCTCTATTTAGGCGGATGCAGAACCTGAGACAGAAACTGATGACAGTGAAGGAGTATACTGAGGAATTGTACAAGTTAAACATCAGAGCAGGTCATCGAGAGAGCGATGATGAGAAGGTTTCCATATATCTGAATGGTCTAAGATACGACATTCAGGATGAATTAAGCATGCTAACCATCCGAACGGTGGAGGATGCTTACCAGATGGATCTGAAAGTAGAGGAGAAGCTGAGCCATAAGCAAGGTCAGCGAGGGCGAGGTAGAAGTCAGCCCAGAGGCAAGGCAGTTGCCCAGGAGAAATTCCAGAAGCCCAAGGAGGAATGGAAGAAACCTCAGGGTAGAGTAGAAAGAGGTGGTACCTCACAGAAAGGACCATACATTGAACAGAGAGGACAACAAAATGATCAACGAGGAGATTATGCTGATCGAAATACTTTTCCTCGTACCAGAGGTCGAGTCAGAGGAAGAGGTGGAGTTATCACATGTTTCACATGTGGGAAGAATGGGCACAGGTCATTTGAGTGTCCAGAGAAAAAGAAGGACATCGGAGAAGCTCACATCGCAGAAGCACAGAGGCAGGATGTTGAGTCCGAAGACACAGAAGGCAGAAGGTCGTTGATGATGCGTAAAGTTCTCTTAACACCTGGGAAGGAGGTGGAGGACTCAGCTCAAAGGACCAAACTTTTTAGAACAGCTTGCAAGACCAAGGACTGGGTATGAAAGGTTATCGTGGACAGCGGTAGCACAGATAATCTCGTTTCGACCGAGATGGTTGAGAAGCTGGAGCTGGAGACAACTGATCACCCGAGTCCATACAAAGTTTCATGGCTACAGAAGGGACATCAGGTAAGTGTCACTAAACAATGTTTAGTTGAATTTAGGATAGGGGAGTATAATGACAAAGTACTTTGTGATGTCATTCCCATGGATTTTTTCCACTTATTACTGGGTAGACCATGGCAATATGACATAAATGTGGTTCATGATGGGAGGAAGAACACATATACCCTGGAGAGAAATGGGAGGACATACAGATTGCTTCCGACAAAGGATAAGGAGGTGAAACCAGAAGTGAGCAACACAATACTTCTCATGAGTGGGAAGGAACTTATCACAGAGATGGAGAAGAAAGAAGATCCACAATTCTTTGTGGTCAGAAAGCCGAGAATTGTTATGACTAGCACAAGAGTGGATGATTTTCCAGAAGAAATTCAGGAACTGCTGGAAGAGTTCGCTGACATCATAGTGGACGAATTACCTCATTCGTTGCCACCGATGAGAAGTGTGAGTCATCATATTGATCTCATACCAGGAGCAAGTTTTCCAAACAAAGTCATGTATAGGTTGACGCCGTAGGAAAATGAGGAAGTTAAGAGGTAGGTCCAGGATTTGTTGGACAAAGGATTAGTCAGAGAAAGCTTGAGTCCATGTGCTGTTCCGACAGTATTATTCCAAAAAAAGATGGAGGCTGGAGAATGTGCACTGATTCCAGAGCCATTAACAAGATAACCATCAGGTACAGGTTTCCACTATCGAGAATGGATGATCTGATGGATTTCCTGAGTGGGGAAAAGTATTTTTCAAAGATTGATTTGAAGAGAGGATATCATCAAATTCGCATGAGGGAAGGTGATGAGTGGAAAACAACCTTCAAGACCAACGAAGGATTGTATGAATGGATAGTCATGCCGTTTGGCTTGACAAATGCACCGAGTACATTTATGAGGTTGATGAACGAAGTCCTGCGGGAGTTCATCGGGAAGTTTGTCATTGTTTATTTGGATGACATACTGATTTACAGTAAATCAAAGGCTGAACACTTAAAGCATTTGGCTATTGTGATGAGGAAGCTACAGTAGGAGAAGATGTTGATCAACATGAAGAAGTGCTCATTCATGAAGACAGAGCTCATTTATTTGGGTTTTGTTATTTCAGTGAATGAGTTGAGGATGGATCCGGATAAGGTAGAAGTGATCAAGAATTGGGCATCACCGATAAAAATATTTTCGAGGTGAGAATTTTTCATGGACTGGCTAGTTTCTACCAAAAATTCATCAGGAATTTCAGTGGAATTAGCACAGCAATGATGGACATAGTCAAGAAGCGACATAAGTATTTTCATTGGAAAACAGAGGCTGAGGAAAGTTTCAATCTGTTGAAGCAGAAGATCACAGAGCAACCAGTGTTGGTGTTTCCGGATTTCATGAAGACATTTCAGGTGAAATGTGATGCCAGTGGGTATGCCATAGGAGCGGTCTTGAGCCAGGAAGACATGCCGATCGCATATTACAGTGAGAAGCTGGATGAGGCGAAAGTGAAATACTCCACGTATGATAAGGAATTTTATGCTATCATCCAGGCATTGAAGAAGTGGAGCCATTACTTGATCCCGAAGGAATTTGTATTGTACAGTGACAATCATGCATTGCAGTTTGTGAGTCAACAAGAGAAGTTGAATCAGAAACATGAAAAATGGGTAGAGTATATGAAAAAATTTACATTTGTAATTAAACACATTTCAGGTACTGCTAACAAAGTGGCTGATGCTTTGAGTAGGAAGTGTTTGTTGCTGCAGGAGTTCCGAGTCAAGACATTGGGTTTTGAAAATCTTAGGGACATGTATGCAGGTGATGCAGATTTTGCAGAGGCATATGAGGCAGCTGAGAATCTAGTTCTTAGAGACAGAATCCCATGGATAGATTATATGATCCGGGAGGGATTGTTCTTCAGAGGCAATGAGCTGTGTATTCCAAATTGATCTATGAGGGAGAACTTGTTGAAAGAGAAGCACATTGGAGGCTTGGCAGGTCATTTTTTCCAAGATAAAACATTTTCAAAGCTGAGCGAATCATATTTTTGGTCGGGGATGCACTCAGAGGTCAAGCGATTTGTTGATAGATGTCAGATTTGTCAGCATTCGAAAGGAAGAAAGAAGAATGCAGGATTCTATCAGCCATTGCCCATACCAGAGAGGCCTTGGGAGGCGATTAACATGGATTTTGTATTGGGTTTGCCAAGGACGCAAAGAGGTGTTGATTCCATATTTGTGGTCATGGACAGGTTTTCAAAGATGGCGCATTCCATACCATTCCAGAAGACCAGCGATGCGACACACATCACAAACTTGTTTTTCAAAGAGGTCATTCGACTTCATGGATTGCCGAAAAGCATTATTTCGGACAGGGACACCAAATTCATAGGGCATTTTTGGAGGACCTTATGGAAGAAGCTAGGAACTAACTTGGTGTTTAGTTCAGTGTATCATCCTCAGATGGATGGACAAATGGAAGTGGTCAACCGAAGTCTGGGAGATTTATTGAGAATCTTGGTGACAGAGCACCATAGCAGCTGGGATATCGTATTGCCACAGGTAGAGTTCGCATAAAACGACTCAGTGAATAGGAGCACCTGCAAAAGTCCATTTGAGATTGTATATGATAGGGAGCCAAGAGGAGTATCTGAACTGAGGGATTCAGAGCAGATAATAACCAAGAGCACATGTGTTGAAGAGTTCATAGAGGCGATGGGAGAACTTCACAGTAGGGTGAAGGAGCGATTGCTCAAATCAAACTAGGAGTACAAGCGCAGAGCGGATCAACATCGGAGACAACTTCAGTTCGAGGTGGGTGATCTAGTTCTGGCACATCTGAGGAAGGAAATATTTTCAAGGGGAACATACAACAAGATGAAGATGAAGAAAATCGGACCATGCAAAGTCCTGAAAAAATTCGGAGAGAATGCGTATGAAATTGAGTTGCCGGATGACATCAGGATATCTCCGACATTCAATGTCTCAGACTTGTATCCATATAAGGCTGAGGAAGAAGGGGCTGGAAGTGATGAACATCCAGAGGTCTAGTGGCAGAAGCAGATGCCGATTGCAGAGAAGCTACAGATGGAATGCATACTGGACAAGCGAGTAGGTAAGAAGACCAGGAGGAAAGAATACTTCGAGTATCTAGTCAAGTGGAAGAATCATCTAGTGTAAGATGCCAGCTGGGAGACCGAAGCAGTGATACAGAAGCATGGACAGACCGTGCAGGAGCTCATGGAAAGGAGCCCATGGAATTTTTCAAGATGAGGAGTATGATGCAGGAGCATTACCAACTCATCAAGCGAGCCAACACATCAAGCAGAGATCAGTTGGACAAACCAACCCAAATTTTTGAAAATACTTTGGGATTTTTGCGCTAGTCTTTAATGAACCATTTATGAAGGCGCATTTGTATATTGTATTGGACCTTGAGCCTTTAAGATCTCGTCCTTTGGTAGATAGTCGGCATTTAATTTAGTTAATGCTGGTAGATAGGATTATTAATTCTAGATTTGATAGTTTAGAGTCCGAGAGGGAAAACGGATATAGACACCCTCATTGTATCATTGTAACAGGATTATTCATTTGGAAAATAGGAGAAAGAAGAGAAGAGCATGCAGAGAACTGTATATGAAGAACACCCATGTACAAATATTGAATTAATAGAAGGAAAGCTTTAATTCAATTTCATGGTTTGTGTTGTTTCTCTATGTATTGATATTATGCTCATGGATGTTTTGCTTCCTGTCATGCATTTATTTTATAGGCTGTGTATGTGATTTCATGGTTGAATTGAAGTCTGGAAGGCAGAAGGAATTAGTTTCAATTGTTTCTCTATTCTGAGCCAGGGAATTCCTGCAAGGAGTGCAGTTGAATTCGTCCGCAAGGAGTGCGTTGATAGAGGGCTTCAGATAGAGATAACTTTTGTTCTAAGTTCCCAGAAGTGCAGATTGGGCACCGGAGCCATGCAAGGCATGCGTAGGCTAGACGAAGTCTCAGAGTTGTGATTCTGAGCAAGTATATTGAAGACTGCTGCTTCAGGAGTTCGCAGAGTTGAACAACTTCAACCCTTCAAAGTTGTTGAAGAATTGCCGCAAGGAGTGTGAGCAAGGGAGTTCTTGCCGAGGACTTAAGGTTGAAGCAAAGCTCAGGAGAAATAGGTCTTCAAAGTTGTTGAAGAAGAGTGGAACTAAGTCGCGCGAGAAGGCTATCGGCGCAAGCATGAGGAGGTTCGAAGCTCAGGAGGGAGCAGAGCCGTCGATCCGAGGCAGAGTGAGCTGTTGGATCTGCGTGTGACATCGCATATCGGGTAATCACGAGTTGAAGTTCCCATAGGTTGCAACAAAGACCGCGATATCCCGAGTAGCGATATCCTGACAGAATCAGAACCGTTCATTGTGGAGGATGCGTGTCAAGAGATCCCAAGGAATCGAGGTTCGACACATCAGAGTTTTCGGAGGTAAGAAACTCTTGTAGGTTGAAACCGCGATACGCGATATCCCGACGGAAGGGTCATGTGGGCCACACCCGGAGCTAGTGGAGTACAGGTGGCTTCGTATCGGGGATCAGGGAAAGGCAAGTCCCGAGTCCATCGACATCAGGATTCACGATCCTGCGAGTTCCAAAATCCCGATAGAAGGATAGAAGGTGGAGAAGTCAAGTCCACACGTGTATTGGGAAATCGACACATCGGGATTCGGAGGTTGGAGTTTCAAATTGTTGACATCACGAGTAGCGATTTCCCGATAGGGAGAAATCCGATAGCAAGGGGGAAAGTCAACGACTGACCAAAGCCATCAGGTCTCGGGAATTTGAGGACCCAAAGATAGATCGCAAACTCGCGAAGTGGCGAGTTTCGATTCCTCGATAGCAAGGGAAGAGGAGTCGTGCGAAGAGAACTGTGGGTGCAGATTTCCCGAAAGGGAAATAGAAGAGCCTTGAGTTCTTCGAGCCGAAGAGAAAGAAGGTCCTATGGAGTGGACGTGCCAGGTGGCGCGCTCTGCGTCAAAAGGATGCATGCATAAGTAAAGAACATCATTTTCCCAATATCAGGTATAATACGGTTCGAGCATGGAAATACAATAGCCTACTGGAAATATAGAATATAAACGTTGGCCAGATCTCATGGATCAGTAATGGAATACAATCAAATAACATAAAAATACCCATGATCAGAAGATGATAAAATATTTGATGCATGCACAAATAGATTGGTGAAAATGTGCGATTCCGGCGAAGTACGATAACCCCTACCAGATGGAAAACTCGTCCGGAAATTCAGAACATTGGAATACACTGGAAACTACTCCAAAAGAAGTGCCCTGGCCTCTAGACTGAAATGGGTGAGTGTCGGATCTCAAATCTGGTCTCTAAGGCACTGGATCTGGAGCCCTGGGGGGTTTGCGCACCTCCTGGAGCACTGGATGCGCCCCAAAGGATTCCACCAACGAAATATGCTGCTATATGACTCAAAATGATTTTCTCACCAAATAAGGAAATGGGTTAGAAGGATTTGTTTGGATCTGCTCTGAAACTCTGCATGTAACACCAAATGTCTGTCTAGAAGAGTTGTGCCCTAAATGGATGAATGAGTCAATATGAAAGATTCCACCATCAGAATCTAACGATATATGGTTCAATAGAATCTCCCTTGCTGGATCTCAAATGGGTTGGAAGGAAACTACAATCTGGATACGGATCTCGTGCAACTCTCCAAACCCTCAAATTGACTTGTGCCCTCACTGGATGAGTTGCGCACTCTGCAATGGATACTCCTGAAAAGTACAGTGAAATACCTGGATGGTATCTCCGATGGGCTAGGGTGTGTCTCTCAACACCAAAACCAATCAATGGTGGTGGTTTCCTCCAAAAATCCACAAAATAGTAAGGTCGACTCTCCTCCTCCTCTAGGAACTCTCAACATCAAATCATAACAATGCATAATGAATCAGGTTGCTTTACCCTTCCTTTATAGCTTCCCAAAACCCTAATTCGTTGTTCACATTTTCCCTCCAAGTGACTTTTACTTTATTTTATTATTCCTTGATTAAATCACTTAATTAATTAATTAATTAACCAGTTTACCTCTAAAAAGTGATTTATCCATCCTGATGGCTTCTCCGGCCACCAAAAGTCACTTCTCATTATCTTATCCTGTAGTGCTCTTCCTCCTGATTCCGATGAGCTATTACACTAAGAGGTTTCTCCAATTAATATGCCCATTATGACTTTCTTAGTGAATTTAATTAAGATATGACACATAATAACTCAAAATTACGGAAATCATCAGAATGCAACGAAACCAAAGCCCAGATGTGCATAATGGATCTTGATGATGATCGATGCAAGTTGGACCCAAATAAACACCTCAATATCTCCCGAACTCTCTGTTACCCCTATCTGGCTACTTGGGTAGGCATAACACTCTGAAATGTTGTAATGTTATAATGTCCCAAAATGGGGACATTACAGTCCGCCCTGCCGAAATATTGCTTGTCCTCAAGCATTAATTGAATCCAACTACATATGATACCTGGGTCCCATATCCACTTGTGTGACACAAGGTAGACTCCCATCAAGATGTGGTCTCTCCAAGTTCTCACCACGCATGACACCCAGATGATCTTGTTGAGTAGAATGATCAATGACCAAAGAATCTTAGTCAACTCCCTAAGCAACCACTCTACTCGAAACTGAACTCGATCAAACGCTGAACTACCAAGAACTCCAATCCCTAGATCCCATATCAGAATGTGAACTGCAATGCTCTGTGGAGTATAGTTCTTTAACATATCAACACCATGAGTCTCTTGCACATAAAAGATGGCCTCAAACAAAAATGGGTCTATCCTACCAAACCATCCCAAACTCAACACGACCCCCACCGAATGAACATGTTGCTGCCATAGTGAGGTACTACAAGACCTCAACGAATCACTAGTGAGTGACGTGCTCTCCCCAATACTGAACCTCAATGGAAAATCAAAGTGACTTCCCCCTGCAAATATTTGCTCGTCTCGATCAGTCAATGAAATGCCCAACCCTGTAATCCCAGGGTCTCATGCTAGTCTCTGACAAGGACCATCATGTTGATGTTGCTCTACTCTGATCATGACTCTCTACTCAAAGTATCCATACTGGACCCTCCACGCATGGATCCTCATAAGATGAAACAAGCTATCGACCCAATGGACTCTAGGATCCCATGTCAAATATGGAAGCTCATCACTTCCAATCCCCACTAATTGTTGATGTGCCCTACTGGTAACTGTCGAAATCTGGCCACCCTCATCCCAATGAGAGTCTGAATATGTAGAAACCTATGATGTATCCACTGTCTCATGGCCTATGATACTCTCCATCATGCCTAGGACCTCAACTATCCACCCCTAATGATCCACCCCTATTCTGTTGTATGCAATCAAGACACTCCTGACAGGTGGTCTCAGCCTACCAACTCTCCATGTCCCCTGCCACTGTCTAGCACCCCTTATGTTGTTGTCAATGATAAAAGTGTCGGAAAGGGCTATCATAAATATTTTCACCCAACTGTAGGACTGTAAAGTATCATATGCTTTGGTCAATCCCCAGGATTGGACCAAAATCTCATCCACTAGCACCCATGGTGAATGATTGCCTAAACTCCAACTATCAGGTACAACAATAGATAACTCCACAAACTGCTGGTCAATCACTCTCCCTCCATCATCAGTCATATATTTGATGCTATTGTGAAGGTGATCACCGAGAATTATGTGTTGCTGCAAGTGAGAGGAATCTCCATGCTCCACTAAGTGTGTCTCCTGCCTGCCATCCAATGCGCCCCCATGAATCCCACTGTACATCTCTCTCATCATCATATGTCCAAGGTGCACTGTCAGATCAACCAATCTTGGAACACAAATGAAAGCATCTTTGTAACTGCCCCTTGCTCTGGAATCCTCATGTATATGTGTATGATCGATTGTCTCAGAACTACCCATGAATGGTAGCCCCTGCGAAACCCAGATATCCTCCAACAATGTAACTGAGGAACATATCTGAATCTCTACCAAGCTCATCTAATCTGGACTCTGATTCTTGAATGGTTGTCTGTGTGCCTTCCAAGAATCCTCGTGTGCTCACCAACTCATGAGTGAGTCGGTCCACCTCAGGCTCCTACTCCCTCAGTGCCCTGTGATACATCTCATCAATCGCCAATAGGTAATCTTTGTCCATTAATAACTGTTGGTAGTCATCCCTCATCACAGTCACTCTCTCCATGAGTGTATGGAAGTCATCAATGGAAAGTCCCCTATCTGAACTATCATTTTCCATCGAGTCCCTCCAATAATAACCCACCACCAATGCGTGTGTATCATCAATGCATCGAGCGCTTGCCATGATCATGTCCTCACTGACTCTCAATTGTCTCATCCAGTGTCGTGACTCCTGATCACAGTCCCGCTGAGGTTCTACCTCATTCCCCTCACTGCTAGTGTCAATAATGGAATCCCCAACAACACACTCCTCACAAGATAAGGCACTGAACTGCACACTGTCCACTATGCTACTAAGTCCTCCTGTAGGCCACTGCACACCATCACCAACTACTAACCCCATCTGAATCGCATTGTATCCTGTAGGGGCAGTTGTATCCTCATGTGCACTCACCCTACTAATATCATCTATGCCTAGATCTCATACAGATGTGTCCAGGCACATGCTATGGTCACCCTGACCAATAATGAGTGTATCATCATCAGTGTATATCGATCCTGGGAGTAAGTGTCCCAACAAGGCTTCGGTCTCCACAACCTCGTCCAACAATGGAATCATGAAGAGTGGTAACTCACTCTCCTCACACTGATAGGTATGTGTAAGGTCAACTATCTCCAAGCCATACCTCTCCTCCCGGTTCTACAGATCCATATGTCCCTTGTGTACAATCCCCACAACGTTCCTCTACCATATCAGGAATGCCACTGATATCCTCATGTGTCGTGACTAGCATATATGACTAAGAAGATGAAAAATGTGGCTCGCTCATCATAGGAATCTCATCATCCTCCATACATTACTTCCTGGAAGCCATGTCTATACCCATAATTAGGTCATCCAACTTCCTAATCTCATCATGTCTAAGTGCCAACACATATGAATCCTCACAAGTGTCACCAGTATGTTGAAGTGTTGAATCCTCAACATTGCCTTACAGGGAAGATGAAGGACATGCACTATCATCCTATCCATCAAACTGTTCCTCGAGTGTGCAAGAGTCACTAGCCTTCGTCTCGATCATCTGGTTGAGCTTGTAGTACATGTATAACTTTTGTATCCCAGTTCTGGCAGTCCATTTGGACGATCCATCAAAAGAAGGTATGGCGAGTTTACCAACTTTCAGGATGAAATCTATGTTATTCCCCTATTGCTGTTGTTTTCCTCCTCTTTGAGGTTCTCTGGGATGGTCCATGCCCCTAAGTCCACAGTGCTCGACCAGTGTCATGTCATGATGAAAGTCAGGACCCAATGCTACATACTCCCTCTTGTACTCTACAAAGTATTCCACCTGAGTGGGAAGCTTGTGTGCTAATGAATGTTGTGTTGCTGCTGCTAGTGCCCTCTGAAAACTAGGGAACCATGGTATGGGAATCCTACTCGAAGATGTGTATGTGAGAGTAGGTGTCTGGGGTTTACTTCCCGCCCCCGAGTTCCCCTGTGCTGCATGTGGGGCTTGTGTGCCCGGAATGCCCACCATAGCCAATCTATCAGCCACCTGAGCCCAGGACTGAGACATGGTCCGCTGACTAGCTAACATATCATTGATAACCTGCATGAAGGTTGCCTCTGGTTCCATGGGGGCCTTACCACTACCCTCGGGTCGCTCATATCTGTCTACTAGCATCCTCTCTGCCTTCTGGGTCACCCACTGAACGCATCGACTTTAGTCACACGCTGGCAGGACTAAAGCTCTCATACCACTGTAATATCCCTGATCTCGCGGATCGAGATATTTGCTAATGATCTATTTTTTTGTCTTGCAGATCTGATACACTAGGGGTTTCTGGATGTGTTTTAGTTGTATGTTTGAGATCTTGATGGTTATTGCATGTGCATGTGGGTTATTGCATGTGCATGTTGGTTATTGCATGTGTATGTTGCATATTAATGGTTTAAACAACATATAAAGGATGCATGCAGAAGTAAAGAACATCAACTGCCCAATATCATGTATAATACAGGTCGAGCATGGAAATACTATAGCCTACTGGAAATATAGAATATAAATGTCAGCCAGATCTCATGGATCAGTACTGGAATACAATCAAATAACATAAAAATACCCATGATCAGAAGATGATAACAGATTTGATGCATGTACAGATAGATCGTCGAAAATATGCGATTCCGACGAAGTACGATAACCGCTACCAGCTGGAAAACTCGTCCAAAAGTTTAGGCGACCAGAATACACTGGAAACTGCTCCAAAAGAAGCACCTTGGCCTCTATGCTGAAATGGGTGAGTATCGGATGTCGAATCTGGTCTCTAAGGCACTGGATCTCGACCCCTGGGGGGTTTGCGCACCTCCTGGAGCACTGGATGCACCCCAAAGGATTACACCAATGAAATCTGCTGCTATATGGCTCAAAATGATGGTCTCACCAAATAAGGAAATGGATCGGAAGGATTTGTATGGATCTGCTCTGAAACTCTGCATGCAATACCAAATGTCTGTCTGGAAGAGTTGCGCCCTAAATGGATGAATGAGTCGATATGCAAGATTCCACCGTCAGAATCTAATGATAGATGGCTCAATAGAAGCGACCTGGATGGATCTCAAATGGGTTGGAAGGAATTTGCAATCTAGATACAGATCTCTTGCAGCTCTCCAAACCCTCAAACTGACTTGCTCCCTCACTAGCTAAGTTACGCACTCTGCAATCGATACTCCTGAAAAGTACGGTGAAATACTTGGATGGTATGTCCGATGGGCTAGGGTGTGTCTCTCAACATTGAAACCAATCAATTGTGGTGGTTTCCTCCAAAAATCCACAAAACAACAAGGTCGACTCTCCTGCTCCTCTGGGAACTCTCAACATCAAATCATAACAATGCATAATGAATTAGGTTGCTTTACCCTTCCTTTATAGCTTCCCGAAACCCTAATTCATTTTTGACCTTTTCCCTTCAAGTGACTTTTAATTTATTTTTTTATTCCTTGATTAAATCACTTAATTAATTAATTAATTAACCATTGTACCTCTAAAAAGTGATTTATCCATCCTGATGGCTTCTTCGACCACTGAAAGTCACTTCTCATCATCTTATCCTGTAGTGAACTTCCTCTCAATTCCGATGAGCTATTACACTAAGAGGTTTCTCCAAGTAATATGCCCATTATGACCTTCTTAGTGAATTTAATTAAGATATGACTCATAATAACTCAAAATTATGAAAATCGTTAGAATGCAACGAAAACAAAGCCCAGCTGTGCAGAATGGATCCTGATGATGATCGATGAAAGTCGGGCCCAAATAAACTCGTCAATATCTCCCAAACTATCTGTCACGCCTATCTGGCTACTCGGGTAGGCATAACACTCTGAAATGTTGTAATGTTATAATGTCCCAAAATGGGGACATTACAGACCTCCCTGCCGAAATATTGCTTGTCCTCAAGCAATAACTGAATCCAACTACATATGATACCGGGGTCCCATATCCACTTGTGTGACACAAGGTAGAGTCCCCTCAAGATGTGGTCTCTCCAAGTGCTCACCATGCATGACACCCACATGATCTTGATGAGTAGAATGATCAATGGCCAAAGAATCTCAGTCAACTCCCCAAGCAACCACTCTACTCGAAACTCAACTCGATCAAATGATGAACTACCGAGCAATCCAATCCCTAGATCCCATATCAGAATGTGAACTGTAATGCCCTGTAGAGTATAGTTCTTTAACATATCAACACCATGAGTCTCCTGCACATAAAAGATGGCCTCGAACCGAAATGGGTCTATCCTACCAAACCATACCAAACTCAGCACGACCCCCACCGAATGAACATATTGCTGCCATAGTGAGGTACTACAAGACCTCAATGAATCACCAACGAGTGACGTTCTCTCCCCAATATTGAAACTCAATGGAAAATCAAAGTGACTTCCCCCTGCAAACGTCTGCTCATTTCCATCAGTCAATGAAATGCCCAACCCAGTAATCCCAGGGTCCCATGCTAGTCTCTGACAAGGACCATCATGTTGATGCTGCTCTACTCTGATCATGACTCTCTGCTCAAAGTATCCATACTGGACCTTCCACGCATGTATCCTCATAAGATGAAAAAAGCTATCGACCCAATGGACTCCATGATCCCATGTCAAATTTGGAAGCTCGTCACTTCCAATCCCCCCTAATTGTTGATGTGCCCTACTGGTAACTGTCGAAATCTGTCCTCCCTCATCCCAATGAGAGTTTGAATATGTAGAAACCTCTTAGTTATCCTCTGTCTCATGGCCTAGGAACTCAACTGTCTACCCCTGATGATCCACCCCTATCTTGTTGTATGCAATCAAGACACTCCTGTCAGGTGGTCTCAGCCTACCAACTCTCCATGTCCCCTACCACTGTCTAGCACCCCTTATGTTGTTGTCAATGATAAAAGTGTTGAGAATGGATATCATAAATATCTGCACCCAACTGTAGGACTGGAAAGTATCATATGCTTTGGTCAATCCCCAGGATTGGACCAAAAGCTCATCCACTAGCACCCATGGTGAATAATCGCATAAAATCCAAATATCGGGTACAATAGTAGATAACTCCACAAACTACTAGTCAATCACTCTCCCTCCATCATCACTCATATAGTTGCTACTATTGTGAAGGTGATCTCCGAGAACTATGTGCTGCTGCAAGGGAGAGGAATCTCCATGCTCCACTAAGTGTGTCTCCTCCCTGCCATCCAATCCGTCCCCATGAATCCCATTGTATATCTCTCTCAACATCATATGTCCAAGGTGTACTGTCGGATCAACCTTTCTGTGGATATCAACCAATCCTGGAGCACAAATGAAAGCATCCTCGTAACTGCCGCTGGCTTTGGAATCCTCATGTATATGTGTATGATCGATTGTCTCAGAACTACCCATGAATGGTTTCCCATGCGACACCCAGATATCCTACAACAATGTAACTGAGGAACATATTTGACTCTCTACCGAGATAGATATAGTGTATCTCTGACCAATCTCCTTAAGGAGCTCATCTAATCTGGACTCTAATTCTTGAAGGGTTGTCTGTGTGCCTTACAATAATCCTCATGTGCTCACCAACTCATGAGTGAGTCGGTCCACCTCAAGCTCCTACTCCCTCAGTGCCCTGTGATACATCTCGCCAATCTCCAATAGGTAATCTCTGTCCATCAATAACTGCTGGTAGTCAACCCTCATCACAATCACTCTCTCCATGAGTGTATGGAAGTCATCAATGGCAAGTCCCCTATCTGAACTATCATGTGCCATCGAGGCCCTCCAACAATAACCTGCCATCAATGTGTGTGTATAATCAATGCATCGAGCGACTTCCATGATCATGTCCTCACTGAATTTCAATTGTCCCATCCAGTGTCATGACTCCTAATCACAATTCCGCTAAGGTTCTACCTCATGCCTCTCACGGTTAGTGTCAACAATGGAATCCCCAAAAACACACTCCTCAAAAGATAAGGCACTGAAATGCCCACTGTCCACCATGCTACTAAGTCCTCCTGTAGGCCACTGCACACCATCAATAACATAAAAATACCCATGATCAGAAGATGATAATAGATTTGATGCATGCACAGATATATCAACGAAAATATGCGATTTCGGCGAAGTATGATAATCACTACCAGTTGGAAAACCCGTCCGAAAGTTCAAACCATCAGAATATGCTGGAAACTGCTTCAAAAGAAGCGCTCTGGCCTCTAGACTGAAATGGGTGAGTGCCGGATCTCGAATCTGGTCTCTAATGCACTGGATCTGGAACCCTGGGGGGTTTGTGCACCTCCTAGAGCATTTGATGCACCCCAAAGGATTCCACCAATGAAATCTGCTTCTATATGGCTCAAAATGAACGTCTTGCCAGATAAGGAAATGGGTCGGAAGGATTTGTCTGGATCTTCTATGAAACTCTGTATGCAACACCAAATGTCTGTCCGGAAGAGTTGCGCCCTAAATGGATGAATGATTCGATCTGGAAGATTCCAATGTCATAATTTGATGATAGATGGCTCAATAGAAGTGCCCTGGCTGGATCTCAAATGGGTTGGAAGGAAACTGCAATCTAGATACAGATCTCGTGTAGCTCTCTAAACCCTCAAACTAACTTACATCGTCACTGGCTGAGTTGCGCACTCTGCAATAGATACCCCTAAAAAGTACGGTGAAATACCTGGATGGTATCTCCGATGGGCTAAGGTGTGTATCTCAACATCAAAACCGATCAATGGTGGTGGTTTCCTCCAGAAATCCACAAAACAGTAAGGTCGACTCTCCTCCTTTGGGAACTCTCAACATAAAATCATAACAATGCATAATGAATTAGGTTTCTTTACCCTTCCTTTATAGCTTCCCGAAACCCTAATTCATTGTTGACCCTTTCCCTCCAAGTGAATTTTACTTTATTTTATTATTCCTTGATTAAATCACTTAATTAATTAATTAATTAACCATTTTACCTCTAAAAAGTGATTTATCCATCCCGATGACTTCTCCGGCCACTGAAAGTCACTTCTCATCATCTTATCCTGTAGTGCTCTTCCTCCCGATTCCGATGAGCTATTACACTAAGATATTTCTCCAAGTAATATATCAATTATGTCCTTCTTAGTGAATTTAATTAAGATATAACCCATAACAACTCAAAATTACGAAAATCGTCAGAATGCAACGAAACCAAAGACCAGCTGTGCGGAATGGATCCTGATGATGATCGATGCAAGTCGGGCCCAAATAAATCCCTCAATATCTCTCAAAATCTCTTTCACCCCTATCGGGATACTTGGGTAGGCATAACACTCTGAAATGTTGTAATGTTATAATGTCCCAAAATGGGGACATTACAATCCTCCCTACCGAAATATTGCTTGTCCTCAAGCAATAACTGAATCCAACTACATATGATACCAGGGTCCCATATCCACTTATGTGACACAAGGTAGAATCCCCTAAGGATGTGGTCTCTCCAAGTGCTCACCACACATGACACCCACATGATCTTGATGAGTAGAATGATCAATGGCCAAAGAATCTCAGTCAACTCCCTAAGCAACCACTCTACTCGAAACTCAACTCGATCAAAAAATGAACTACAAAGAACTCCAATCCCTGGATCCCATATCAGAATGTGAACTGCAATGCTCTTTGGAGTATAGTTCTTTAACATATCAATGCCACGAGTCTCCTGCACATAGAATATGGCCTCAAACAAAAATGGGTCTATCCTACCAAACCATACCAAACTCAGCACAACCCCCACCGACTGAACATGCTATTGCCATAGTGAGGTACTACAATACCTCAACGAATCACCAGCGAGTGATGTTGTCTCCCCAATATTGCAACTCAATGGAAAATCAAAGTGACTTCCCCCTGCAAACGTCTGCTCGTCTCCATTAGTCAATGAAATGCCCAACCCTGTAATCCCAGGGTCTAATGCTAGTCTCTGATAGGGACCATCATGTTGATGCTGCTCTACTCTGATCATGACTCTCTTCTCAAAGTATCCATACTGGACCCTCCACGCATGGATCCTCATAAGATGAAACAAGCTATTGATCCAATGGACTCCAGGATCCCATGTCAAATTTGGAAGCTCATCACTTCCAATCCCCACTAATTGTTGATGTGCCCTGCTGGTAACTGTCGAAATCCGTCCACCCTCATCCCAATGAGAGTTTGAATATGTAGAAACCTATGAGTTATCCTCTATCTCATGGCCTAGGATACTCTCCATCATGCCTAGGACCTCAACTGTCTGCCCCTGATGATCCACCCCTATCCTGTTGTATGAAATCAAGACGCTTCTGTTAGGTGGTCTCAGCCTACCAACTCTCCATGTCCCCTGCCACTGTCTAGCACCCCTTATGCTATTGTCAATGATAAAAGTGCTGGGAAGGGCTCTCATAAATATCTACACCCAACTGTAGGACTGTAAAGTATCATATTCTTTGGTCAATCCCCAGGATTGGACCAAAATCTCATCCACTAGCACCCATGGTTAATAATCACCTAAACTCCAACTATCGGGTACAATAGTAGATAACTCCACAAACTGTTGGTCAATCACTCTCTCTCCATCATCACTCAGATAGTTGCTACTATTTTTAAGGTGATCTCCGAGAACTATGTGCTGCTGCAAGGGAGAGGAATCTCCATGCTCCACTAAGTGTGTCTCCTCCCTACCATCCAATGCGTCCCCATGAATCCCACTATACATCTCTCTCATCATCTTATGTCCAAGGTGTACTGTCGGATAAACCTCTGTGTGGATATCAACCAATCCTGGAACACAAATGAAAGTGTCCTCGTAACTGCCCCTGGATATGGAATTCTCATGTATATGTGTATGATTGATTTTCTCAGAACTACCCATGAATGGTGGCCCCTGTGACACCCAGATATCCTCCAACAATGTAACTGAGGAACATATTTGACTCTCTACCGAGATAGATATAGTGTATCTCTGACCAGTCTCCTCAAGGATCTCATCTAATCTAGACTTTGTTTCTTGAAGGGTTGTCTATGCGCCTTCCAAGAATCCTGGTGTGCTCACCAACTCATGAGTGAGTCGGTCCACCTCAAGCTCCTGCTCCCTCAGTTCCCTGTGATACATCTCGCCAATCTCCGATAGGTAATCTTTGTCCATCAATAACTACTAGTAGTCATCCCTCATCACAGTCACTCTCTCCATGAGTGTATGGAAGTCATCAATGAAAAGTCCCCTATCTGAACTATCATGTGCCATCGAGGCCCTCCAACAATAACCTGCCACCAATGCGTGTGTATCATCAATGCATCAAGCAGTTTCCATGATCATGTCCTTAGTGACTCTCAATTGTCACATCCAGTGTCGTGACTCCTGATCACAGTCCTGTTGAGGTTCTACCTCATGCCCCTCACGGCTAGTGTCAACAATGGAATCCCCAACAACACACTCCTCAAAAGATAAGGCACTGAACTACCCACTATCCACCATGCTACTAAGTCTTCCTGTAGGCCACTGCACACTATCACCAACTACTACCCCCATTTGAATCACATTGTATCATATATGGGCAGTTGTATCCTTCTGTGCACTCACCCTACTAATATCATCTGCACCTGGATCCCATACAAATGTGTCTAGGCACGTGCTATGGTCATCCCAACCAATGAGTGTATCATCATCATTGTAGATCGATCCTGGGAGTAAGTGTCCCAACAAGTTGTCTGTCTCCACAACCTGGTCCATCAATGGAATCTCCAAGAGTGGTAACTCACTCTCCTCATACTGATAGGTATGTGTAAGGTCAACTATCTCGAATCCATGCCTCTCCTCCTGGGTCTGTAGATCCATATGTCCCTTGTGTACAATCCCCACAGAAGGCTCCTCTACCATATCAGGAATGCCACTGATATCCTCATGTGCCATGGCTAGCATAGATGAATGAGAAGATGAAAAATGTGGTTCACTCATCATAGGAATATCATCATCCTCCATACATGACTTCCTGGAAGCCATGTCTACACCCATAGGTAGGTCGTCCAACTTCCTAATCTCATCATGTCTAAGTGCCAACACATATGAATCCTCACAAGTGTCACCAATATGTTGAAGTGTTGAATCCTCAACATTGTCTGACGAGGAAGATGAAGGACATGCACTATCATCCTGTCCATCCAACTGTCCCTCAAGTGCGCAAGAGTCACTAACCTCCATCTTGATCATATGGTTGAGTTTGTAGTACATGTCTAACTTTTGTACCCCATCTCTGGTAGTCCATTTGGACGATCCATCAAAAGAAGGTATGGTGAGTTTACCAACTTTCTGGATGAAATCTATGTTATTCCCCTGTTGCTACTGTTGTCCTCCTCTCTGAGGTTCTCTGGGATGGTCCATGCCCCTAAGTCCATAGTACTCGACTAGTGTCATGTCATGATGAAAGTAAGGACCCAATGCTGCATATTCCTTCTTGTACTCTGCAAAGTCTTCCGCCTGAGTGGGCAGCCTGTGTGCTAACAAATGTTGTGTTGCTACTGGTGGTGCCCTCTGAAAACTAGGTAACCATGGTCTGGGAATCCTACTCAAAGATGTGTATGTGTGAGTAGGTGTTTGGGGTCTACTTCTTACCCTTGAGCTCCCCTGTGCTGCAAGTGGGGCTTGTGTGCCCGGAATGCCCACCATAGCCAATCTATCAGCCACCTGAGCCAAGGACTGAGACATGGTCCGCTGACTAGATAACATATCACTGATAACCTACATGAAGGTTTCCTCTAGTTCCATGGGGTCCTTACCACTACCCTATGGTCGCTCATATCTGTCTCCTAGCATCCTCTCTGCCTTCTGGGTCACCCATTGAAATCATCGACTTTAGTCACAGGATGGCAGGACTAAATCTCTCATACCACTGTAATATCCTTGATCCCGCAGATCGAGATATTTTCTACTGATCTATTATTCCGTCTTGCAGATATGATACACTGGGGGTTTTTGGATGCGTTCGAGTTGTATGTTTGAGATATTGATGGTTATTGCATGTGCATGTGGTTTATTTCATGTGCATGTTGGTTATTGCATGTGCATGTTGCATATTTATGGTTTAAACAACATATAAATGATGGATGCAGAAGTAAAGAACATCAACTGCCCAATATCATGTATAATATGGTTCAAGCATGGAAATACAATAGCCTACTGAAAATATAGAATATAAACGTCAGCCAGATCTCATGGATCAGTACTGGAATACAATCAAATAACATAAAAATACCCGTGATCAGAAGATGATAATAGATTTGATGCATGCACCGATAGATCGACAAAAATATGCGATTCCGACGAAGTACGATAACCACTACCAGCTGGAAAACACGTTTGGAAGTTCAGACCATCAGAATACACTGGAAACTGCTCCAAAAGAGGCGCCCTCGCCTCTAAACTAAAATGGGTGAGTGTCGGATCTCGAATCTGGTCTCTAAGGCACTGGATCTAGACCCCTGGGGGGTTTGCGCACCTCCTAGAGCACTAGATGCGCCCCAAATGATTCCACCAATGGAATTAGCTGCTATATGGCTCAAAATGATTGTCTCGCCAAATAAGGAAATAGGTTGGAAGTATTTTTCTGGATCTGCTCTGAAACTCTGCATGCAACACCAAATGTCTGTCCGGAAGAGCTGTGCCCTAAATGGTTGAATGAGTCGATCTGCAAGATTCCACCATCAGAATCTGACGATAGATGGCTCAATAGAAGCGCCCTGGTTGGATATTAAATGGGTTGGAAGGAAACTGCAATCTGGATACGGATCTCGTGCAACTCTCCAAACCCTCAAACTGACTTGCGCCGTCACTGGCTGAGCTGCGCACTTTGCAATGGATACTCCTAAAAAGTACGGTGAAATACCTGGATGGTTTCTCCAATGGGCTAGGGTGTGTCTCTCAACACTGAAACCGATCAATGGTGGTGGTTTCCTCCAGAAATCCACAAAACAGTAAGGTCCACTCTCCTCCTCCTTTGGGAACTCTCAAGATTAAATCATAGCAATGCATAATGAATAAGGTTGGTTTACCCTTCCTTTATAGCTTCCCAAAACCCTAATTCGTTATTCACCTTTTCCCTCCAAGTGACTTTTACTTTCTTTTATTATTCCTTGATTAAATCACTTAATTAATTAATTAATTAACCATTTTACCTCTAAAAAGTGATTTATCCATCCCGATGGCTTCTCCAGCCACTGAAAGTCACTTCTCATCATCTTATCCTATAGTGCTCTTCCTCCCGATTTGGTGAGATATTACACTAAGAGGTTTCTCCAAGTAATATGCCCATTATGACCTTCTTAGTGAATTTAATTAAGATATGACCCATAATAACTCAAAATTAGGGAAATCATCGAAATGCAATGAAACCAAATCCCAGCTGTGCGGAATGGATCCTGATGATGATCGATGCAAGTCGGGCCCCAATAAACCCCTCAATATCTCCTGAACTCTCTGTCACCCCTATTTGGCTACTCGGGTAGGCATAACACTCTGAAATGTTGTGATGTTATAATGTCCCAAAATGGGGACATTACACCTTTGCACCCCAAAGGTGAAACTTCCTCCAATTCCCATAATTTTCAGCCCCATCACTTTCAACATGACTTATGCCTTCCATGCATGGATGTGAACAAATTTGATGGCTCGGATCCCATCAGCTGGGTAACTCAAATGGAACATTATTTCTCTTTGTACAACATTATGGATGAGTTGGAAAAACTACGGTATGGTGTTCTCCATCTAGATCAAGAAAATTGGAAATGGTGGCAATGGAGAAAAAATGTCCACCAAGGGTATGTGGCTTGGACACAATTTGTTGCAAATATTTATGAACCTTTTGACACAGACACCAACCATTTAGGCCATTTGATAAAGTTGAAACAATCTGGCACAGTGCAAGACTTTATTGCTTCTTTTAAGAGAGTGATTTTCCACACATAAGGCATGTATGGTGTTTTTTTCCGAGAATTCTTTTATCATTGGCTTCAAGGCTAAGATCCATTCCCATGTCTTCATGGCTCTCCCTTAGAGTTGGGTGGAATCTACTGAAAGAGCTAAGGAAGCACAACAAGTTGTCTCTTCTCAAACCATAAAATTCTCCTTTATGCCTGACCCTAAACCAATCACTCCCACTCTTCCTTTCACTCTGCTAAAGATCCAAAAATTAACCCAGGCGGAAATGGCGAAATGCCAACTCAAGGGACTTTGTTATAATTGTGATGAAAAATATTTTTTTGGGAACAAGTGTAAGGAAAAAAATCTTTTTATGGAGATCTCTGAGGATGTTTCCAAACAAGAGGTCAAGGCTCCCCCTGTGGACGAATCACCTGAACACACCAACTTGACTCCACCCTCAAACCCCCCATAAGTTGAACCGAATGTTTCCCTGAATGCTTTCACTGGCTTCTATGCTCCCCAAACCCTCAATCTCATTGGTTACATTAAGCATTGGAAGGTCATCATCCTCATTGACAATGGCAACACCCATAATTTTATTGATCGATGCATTTCCCAAGAAACTGATTGCTATATCCGAGCTGTAAACAACTTTCAAATCATATTTGCAATGGTGGGTCCATGAAATGTGGGGGGCGTTGTGAAAATGTGTGTCTCCAAATTGGTCAATACCACATGAAATCTCATATGTTTTCTATTGACATAGGTGGTTGTGACATTGTGTTGGGTGTCAAATGGTTAAGGACTTTGGGCCCCATTCTCATGGATTTTAAGGAATTAACCATGCTATTCAACCAGAAGGGCCAATAGTATAAATTCCAAGGAATCACAGGAGGTTCCCCTGAGATCATCAGTTCCCATCGCATGGAAAATCTACTCAAAAAAGGTCATTGCAACATTATTGCACAACCCCACTCCATTCAAGCCACTAAGACACCTTTTGTGCCTCCTGAGCTCCAATCCATCATCTCCAAACATCAATTTGATTTTTTCACTCCCCAAGGACTTCCTCCTTCACATGGTTTTCATGATCATTCCATTCCCCTCGTACCTGGTATCCCAAATTCTCATCCCTATCATCATACCTTTTCCCAGAAAAGTGAAATTGAGAAAATTGTTCAATAATTGCTCATCGTGGGTGTTATCCATCCTAATACTAGCCCCTATTCTTCTCTTGTGGTCACGGTACTTAAGAAATAATTCTCTTGGCGCATGTGTCCTAACTTTCACATCCTTAACAAACTCACCATCAAAGAAAAATATCCCATTCCTATCATCCATGATCTCTTGGATGAATTAAGTGGTGCCCAATTCTTTACTAAACTTGATCTTCGTTCTGGCTACCACCAGATACATATGAAAGAGGCAGATATTCCTAAGACCAAAGTTCGAACTCATGAGGGACACTATGAGTTCTTGGTCATGCCTTTTGGCTTGTGTAATGCTACCTCCACTTCCCAAAGCTTCATGAATCATGTCTTCAGTCATTTTTTCTTAGTTTTCTTTAATGATATTCTCATTTATAGTAAAACCTGGACAACCCATCTTGCTCATGTGGATCAAGTTCTTCATCTACTCTCTTAGCACCGACTTTTCCTCAAACAATCTAAATGTGCTTTTGGAGCCTCATAAGTAGAGTACTTAGGTCATATTGTTGGCAAGGTGGGTGTTAGGGTGGATCCTAAGAAGATTGAATCTATGAAGGATTGGCCTCGCCCTAAGACTCTCAAAATCTTGCGTGGTTTTCTAGGTTTAATAGATTTGTATTGAAAGTTTGTTAATAATTATGGAAATATTGTAGCACCTCTCACTGCTCTCCTTAAAAACAATTCTTTCAGTTGGACTCCAACAACTAATCATTACTTTCAATATTTGAAGGCGACTATGTGCACCACTCCTATCTTGACACTTCCTGACTTCACAAAGACCTTTTTCTTGGAATGTGATGCTTCTAGGAGAGGAATTGGAGTAGTCCTTATGAAATATGTCCAACCTTTGTCCTTTACCATCAAACAACTGTCAGAGAGACATTTGGGCCAATCAATCTATGAAAAGGAAATGATGTCTATTATGCATGCAATGGATATTTGGCACCCTTATCTATTGGGGAAACTCTTCCGAATTAATATAGATCATAAGAGCCTCAAGTATTTTCTGAAGCAACGTATTTCATTCCTAGAGAAACAAAAATGAGTGATTAAGATCTTTGGATATGATTATGATATCATTTACAAGAAAGGAAAATACAATGTGGTTGTTGATGCTCTTTCAAGAAAATATGAAGATGAAGGGTCCCTTTTTCCCCTCTCCTTAATTGTAGCATATTGGCTCCAAGTTGTTTGCTAGGAATGGCTAGAAGATCCCAAAATTTCAATTATGATCCAACAATTGCAAGACAATTCTATAGTTTCCCTAGGGTAATCATGGCACAATGATGAGCTTCTCTACAAAGGTCGTTTGTATTTAAGTAAATGGTCACAAATTAAATCAACGATGTTTTCTGAGCTTCATGATACACCCACAACTGGGCACTCAAGGTTTACCAAAACCTATGATAGGGTCAAACATTCTTTTTTCTAGGATGGTATGAAAGAGGACGTTCGTACTTTTGTGGCATAATGTGATGTATGTCAATGAAACAAGGGAGAAACAATAACATCCCCATGAACACTACAACTACTTCTGATCCCACCCGTTATTTGGAGGGATATCTCTATGGATTTCATTGTTGGCTTACCTAAATCATGAAATAAGTCAGTCATCATGGTGGTAGTTAATCGTCTTTCCAAGTATGCTCATTTATGTTCTCTTCAACACCCTTTCACCACCTCCATTGTGGATCAAATTTTCATGGATCATATCTTTAAGCTTCATGGCATGCCTCATTCTATTGTTTCTGATAGAGATCCCACTTTCACCAACAATTTTTGGCAAGAACTGTTCAGGCTACATGGCACACAATTTCATCTCAACACCACCTATCATCCCTAGACTGATGGTCAAAATGAAGTTGTCAAAAAAAATTTGGAAACATATTTTAGGTGTTTTTCATTTGAACAGAAAAAAATGTGGGCTCAATGGTTACCCCTATCTAAATGGTGGTACAACACCTCTTACCATACAACTACACACATGAATCATTTTGTAGAAGTATATGGAAAAAATCCACCTTCAATTACATAATACATGCCCAACATCTCGAAGGTCTAGGTAGTTGACCAAACTCTTATAGCTAGAGAGGCTATTCTTCGTACCCTCAAAGAGAATTTAGTCATGAATCATAATCGCATGAAGAAACAAGAAGATCAAGGTTTCTCAAAATGTCAATTTGTTGAAGGGGACCAATTGTTTCTTCAACTGCAACCTTATAACAAGACTTCACTCAAGGACGACCATTGTCAGAAACTGACACCCAAATTTTATGGTCCTTATACAGTTATCAAGTGCGCGAGATAGGTGGCCTATTAGTTAGATTTCCCCATCCATTATAAGATCCATCCTATTTTTCATGTCTCCTTCTTAAAGAAGGTGATTGGAACTAAGTGCCAAACTCAAACCAACCTTCCTGAGTTGGATGAAGAAGGCACCATCTGGTTACAACCAAAATCAATGTTTAACCAACATGAGTGTTGTCTCCGTCATCACATCATCAAGGACCGTCAAGGAAGTGTTAGTCCAGTGGAAAGATAGAAATCCATTCAATGCCACCTGGGAGCCCGCTACCATTCTACAACAATTTCCTCATCTCAACCCTTGAGGACAAGGATGCTTTTTAAGGGGGGTGGGGGTGGGGATGTCAGGGACCTAACCTCCCTAACCCATCATGTAGGTAGAATAATATATTTTCCATGTAATAAAGGCCGATATTAATAATTCCTAGTAATAAGGAACAATAAGTCAAATATAAGAAGACCTAATAGAAGCTTCTTCTTCTAGAAGATCTTCCTCTATATTGTTCTTTTGATGGATAGATTTAGTATAAATAGGAGTCGAGGGCATGATAAGTTTTTTCTTGAGAATTATTGTAATAGAGTGTTTCTCTATGGGAGTTTTCCCCCTCGAAGAGGTAAGTGAACATTGTTTCCTATCAATAAAGGTATTATTTTGGTGTTGTGGTTTCATCTATTGTGTTGTCGAGGTGTTATTCTTTGCAATATCTTTGTTTTAAGCTATTATAATAGATCTAGTACCTTACAAAAACAAATCCAACCTTTGAAGATGACCAAATCTTATTTTCACAATATATATCACTATTGGGTCCCAAAACAAAACCAACTTTTGAACATGACCAACTCTTATTTTCACAACATAGTAAAAATTTCATAAGTATGTGATAAGACTAATGCAACAAAAGGTGTTTTTGTTAAGAAACACAAATTTCCTATTAATTCATCTAATGCTAATAAAATGGAAAGTTAGTAATGTTTCTAAATATAAACTGATATAATAACATCTGTAAAAAAATAAAGTTTGTTTACTTGTATTAGTCCCTTCCCTTCAGGATGAGGGATTGTTACTAATCAATTTTCAGTTTTCTTATTAACTGGGTGGAAAAACCAATGAATTCTAGTTCTTTTAACCATTTTTTTCCAAAAATCATACACATTAGATTGAAATTTAGCCTAAGTTTTCAGTTTGACCTCTTATTTTGCCTCTTCCTAAGGCACGTGAAGAAGATAGCTTAATTTATAAGCATACTTTGCGTACTCATTTTTCCAAAACCAAGTAATGCTAGAAATGGGTCTAGCATTAATTATTAACATTTAATGTTTTTTAAACAATCCATATTCCATAGCGTGCATTTTCTATTGACTTGATCCACCGAAACCACCTACACCACCATGCAAACCTACACAGAGGCTATACAATCCTGCAAACATGTTTCTAGTGCTTCGCAATCTGATACCTCCCCATGAAATATTTTCACAAAATCATCGAATTCAGTCTTTACCTACATCTGTCTCTTGTTGTAAAGAAGAGGAAGTGGTCTCCAGTTCCAGAATCTCGGCCAACCCAACACATTGGAGAGCCCACATGCACAACACACAACGTCCTCTCCAATTTTCCCATGAAATCTTTGCACAAATTTCCAAATGTGATCTTTACCTCCTTTTGTCTATTTCCGTGAAGACAAGATGAAGGTATTCGGTTCCATAATCTCGGCCAACCCAACACATTGGAGAGTCCACCGAATGTTGTTCTTTATGCATACTAGAAAAACTGAATATTGGTTCCATAGCAGTGAATTACTCTCGGTAAGTTTGGGTTAATGATACTTGCATCTGCGTCTTCAAAATATTACACTATGTTTAGACGAACTAAGTAATATTTTTAAAAATTGATTTTAGAAGTAAGGCAAGCTCAGGGGGAAGGATTACCATATTGCAGTTCGGAGGAGGTCAGCCACTCACCCTGGACTGTGATATCTGCATGCAGGTTGGAAACATGAAATATTGTTCGCTAATGCAGGTTTGACACCTATAATCCCTTTTGAAACAATTTCCACATTTTCCCATGGTAGGATTGTTCTTTTGATCACTTCTAGAAATTCCTTGAAAGAGAACCAAAGGTGCATCCTCTGACCATCATCTTTATCATCTAGGCAATGTTTTGCACCACCCCATTTCAAATCCTTTGCACTGTAGGATCTGAAGCAAAATGAATGTTTTTTGAATCAATTTTAGTTGCATCCATGCTACATACTATATCCCCAAGATAGGAAACACCAGGATAACCAACATCTATCAAACTATCCATGTTCAGGCCCATTGAATGAAATCAAGGTTATTTAGTAGAGCTCGATACTTTCTTGTTGTGTGTTACATCAGATGGGATGGTCATCCTATATAACATCGCTTATGAATATCCTCGACCACTAATGGATATTGATTGTCCATATGTTGATTCTCTTTGCCTTACAACCTTGATTCCCTTGGTTACATCACTATCTATATGAAGAAGAGAGGAGAAGGTGGTGGTGCAACTCAATCCACCCTACATACACATGATTTTAGCATCCATGCATGGCTTACACTCGGTTAATTTTCCACCCACAACATAGATGAATGCATTAATGAAGGAAGCTTATATATTCAACTGATTCAAGTTCAACACCCTCCCCTCCTGCCTGCCTGAGCTAGTCCCTCACATGCACATCAAAGTCAAAGGGGGAAGGGGGTGATGCAACTTTTCCTTGGTGAAATATACTATGGACCGATCGATCACGGGAGGGCCTGTGTATCTCAAGATGACTCTTTTCCCCCCCTCCCTGTGATATGGCTAGAACTAGACCAACCTTTCCCTGGTTGGCTAGCTTCGTGTATCGTGACTTTAAAAAACTACGTTGATTTCTATTTCATTAGTTATGCAATAAATATACAAATATTGGTTCTTTGGATAGGAATTTGAACCTTTTATTTTCTTCCTGTTACTTTCCTAACTTGTAAACACTGGTATGGGGTTTTAATTTTTTCCAAAACAACCACATGGTAACCATATAACACAAAAAATAATTCTTGTCCCGAGCCCATTTCCTATGAAGGTTGTTGCACAAATGGGACCTAGTTAATATGAAAAAAGCTTCTTAAATTGTACAAGTTACACAAAATATAAACAAGTGCTAAATACCCACTTTTATTCGACAATGCATAATATCATGCATATCAAAAGATGGAAGTACATTCTAACAGTGCATATGTAAACAACCAACATTTTTAAGTCAAAAAAATAGAACATTTTTAAACAACCAACAATTAGAGTAATATCGAGTGAGTTTATTTGCATCTTAGTGCATTCCACAAATGTATGTTTTTAAGGAAGTGAGGAAAGCGAAGACAAGCCAAAATTATGTGAGTGGAACATACCATAGTTATATAGGATACCCATACACACCTTCCAACAACTAACATAAGCCATAAAAACTTAACTTTAAGATATAAAAACATCAAACAATCATGCTAATTTGAGGAACTTGTAGCTACGTAATATAATTTGATGTGCCCAAATTAATTATCTTAAATCATCAAACAATCATGTTAATTTGAGGAACTTGTAGCCACGTAATATAATTTGATGTGCCCAAATTAATTTCTGTTATTGTCTCCAACATGTTGGTTGAGCCAATGTGGATTTAACACTACCAATTCTCTAGGAAAATGGATCGAACCTAGATGAGTGTGATGCATGGATACAGTGTGGAGCATCCTTCCATTTTTGCACAACCAAAATGCATGTAAACTAGGTGGAACTACCACTGCTTCTTGCACATAAATCCACAAAATAATATTAATAATAACATATCTCGAGAAAAATGTAAAGCTATCACCTCTCACTTTCCAGGTTTGAAATCATTTTCCTCTATCACCTCTCACCTGCCAGGTCTGACACTATTTTCCTTTTCCCGAAGGCATGGAAGACCTAGATACTTTGAACAAGGAACTTGGTAGCTTATACGCCTATGGAATCTCCAACACATTGTCTCTTTCTTACAGCTCTACACCATCTCTTTCTTACACTTCTAAAAAATTTCATGCCTTGGACAATGGTCCACACCTTCATTGCAGAAAAGAGGTCTATTCGATAGAGTGTGGTTGAAGCATCGAGCCATGGTAATTGTTGGATACAAGACACTGTACTTATGAAATGTGTCTCCTTCCAGAAGAAGTTGTTGATTTCAAGTTTCCTTCCAACTTTGAAGAGTGGGGATGTCTCCATCTTTATCACTGGGACCAAAAAACTCACTATATGGTCATCAATTTGAATTATGTTGTTCTCTACCTCATACTTACTTCTCAATCCATCGATTCTATTTTACGAATTTTCAAGTTCCTTCGAGTGAGCACCTAGATCTTCACCAACCAAGAATAGACCGTCACCATCTCCACCCTTGTAGTAAGTATCATCAATAATGAGATTTCTCTTAGCTTTGATACTTCCCCTACCCCGACTTTGAAATTCCTTATCCTTCAAAGTTCATATATGTTAGCTAATATGACAGTTCACCCGCAACAATAGTTCAATAACCTCCTTGCTATTATCCTTGTTTGATTATTTGTTGGTTCTTTTTGCATGAATATTTCACTTATCTGTTTCATCCTTACAAAATTTTACATATTTAATCCAGGTTACAGATCGATGTACTTCAAAAAATATGTATTGATCATATAGTTTCATGTTACTATGTTTCCCTATTGCTTCCAAAGACATGTTATGAAGAACAATGATCGATCATCAAGTGGCCTATTTGTAGAAGATGTTGAAATCTATCAACAACTAGTATTTCTTAAATATAATACAAAGAGGAAACAAAACAGTGTATTTATTTCTTTTTCTTTGAAGTGAAGGAGTGTAGCATAAATCTACGAGTTCAGTGACAAAACCACTGTCATAATCTTGGGGAGTGAGAGAATCACTTCCCCGCTATGGTTCCTAATAAAAGAAACCGAAGTAGTCTATGAGGAAAAGACACATCATATGCATGCATGCCACTCCACTCCACTATTGTTCAAATTTACAAATAATTCAGACATAGTAGAAGGAGGTGTGGTCTACAACATGAGGGTGTGTTGGAGAGGGAACGTGCATGAATTATGTATAGAGATATGTGGAAGGAGTTGTTATAACTCGAAGCGCTTCTTTCAACATTGAAAAAAAATCCGAGACAACAAAAGGACGTGCGGCATGCAACATGAGGGTGTGTGGAATAAAATAATTATCCTCATTGAGGAGGTTGGAGACCATGTGATTGTGACATCAAAAGTTCATATGGCAGTGGGATGCTTGCAACATGTCTTCTTGAAAATTTTGTTATTGATTTTATAATTTACAAATAAGGTGTATTAACCGTGTACAAACTTCAAAGTTTTTTAATCCCATGACCAGATATGACCAGATAATATATCTAAGGAATTAATCAAATCAAAAGATTGATTTTTAAATATTTTTTCAAATTAAAGTGAAATCGATCTTTAAGATTTTTTTCAAATTAATGAGAAATGAGAGGTCTCTTCTTTTTTCTTTTCATAAAGAACACCATTTCTCCATCTCTACCCAATCAAAATATTCATGAAAAAATGTTACCCAATTAAAATATTCATGAAAAAATGTTCCCAATCCAGCTTCTCATTGGGATCATGAGGGCCTAGGGCTACAGGTCTAAAAATATATATTTCAGGCTTGCCGGTGGGCTAATGCTATGACTAAGGAGTTGTTGGTTACATCGGTCCAAAAAACTATTTCCAAAACACATTCATCAAGTCTTTGGGCCTGTTTTTGAACCAAGAATTTTTTTAACACAACCTATATTCACTCCTCATAAAAAAGGAAATACAAATTTAACACACAACATACATTCACTCCTTACTAAAAGGGAAGGAACTTGTTGCTCAACAACTCTTCTTGTTTATTTTTTAACAAAGTTAACAACTTTGTTCCTATGGAAAAATAGGAATATAACTAAATAATTCCTTGTAAATAAAAATGATATCTCACACATTAGTAATTCCACTCAATGCTATTAGAATGATAACCCTTGAGAAAGTTTCTAAGTAAGGGACAATACAATAGCATCAAAATTTAGTACAATGCAAATTCCAACAATAGCATCAAAATTTAGTACAATGTAAATTCCAACAATAACATCAAAATTTAATACAATGCAAATTCCAAAAACTAACCAAGTCTTGAAGAGGCATGGATTTTCTTTACTAGGAGAATGAGAAAGGATGTTATTTTATAAACAAAATGAATTAGGAAGTCACTTTGGCATTCAAAAACTATCCTATCAAAAATTCAAGTAGATCAACAATGACATGTAAATAATCTTCCATTAGAACAACAATGACATCCATATAAGCTTCTATTGAAAAAAAATATTTATGCAAACATAGATTTCAATCTTCTTCTCCTTACATAACTAGGTTGGGAAAATAAAAGTTTATGAACATTTTACCATTTGGTTTCTAGAAAAGGGGATGTATGAAAAAATATAGAGGAAGGTATGAAAGGGGTTTTTCGTCTATTCTCTAATCACTAATTATAATCTTATGTACTAGTTAAGTCAAGACATTAAGACATTAAATGAGAAGGTGAAAATACTAATGACATATCACATTCTATAATTTATGATTCATTCAGTCACAAGAATGATACTATCTACAAGTTTGTATGGGTAACAAATGCTACTTTTTAAATTACTAGATTCAAACCAGCACTCTCTAAAATATCTTTGAGAAAATAAATATATTAATACTTAAACTTGCCCTGTTGTTATGAATAAATTCCCCTGTGGCTATGGGTTAAATACAAAATAGAGAGAGGAACTTTAATGAGTGAACTCAATCCCAAAATTGGAATTAAAAGATTTTGTAACCAACTTCATTAACTAACTACTACTAATAATGAATAATAAAGGATACCAGGTTCCTTACGTTTGATGATGGTCCCATGGTTGAAAACCTTTCGCTACAGCACTCCTTTCAAACTATCCTGATAACATGCAAAACAATCAAGTTGACAACTACAAAGGGGGTAGTTATATGATAACTAAATCTCATAAAAATGATTGAAAGTAAAGCAATTAGACCAATTAGTGTTGTAATAATTTAAATGCTTAAACATAAACATCATGCATAAAAACAAAAATAATTGATGGAAAATAGGTCTCTTTAATGATAAATAGAAAGACATAGGTAGTTACGACCTATATATATTGTGGCACTGCTTCGGAACCATACTTCAGTTCCCCTAGGCCACTGACTATAGATAGTACCTTTGACTCCAATGCTCATGCAAGTCCAAAGAATATGAATGGAATTCTTCTTGACCAGGTATGTAGAGAAAGGATGGATGGAAACATGGGTTTCCAAGTATGAGGAAATAAATAAACAACACGGGAATAGGGGCTTGCAGATAGGGCAAGAAAATTCCAGCATTATGATGCTTTAAGTATGATTGTTCTTCTCCTTTAGCCTTAGTCTTATTTTATACTGTCTCCAAGTGGTTGGAGTTGTTACAAAAAAATGTGTATGGGAAATAAGGGTCAGGAACTAGGTGAACCTATGAACCCCACCCAAAAATACACAAAATATTATTTTTTTGAGCAAAATTAAGGTGTACACACCCTGCAATGGAGTAACATGCGTATGTACACACCTTTCATAGATTGTAGGGAGTGTATATGTCAAAAAATGTGTTTCTTGATGAATCCAAAGGAATAAATGGGGGATTAAGTTCTAAAGTAGGAAAGGAAAAGGATAATAATTTCATCAATGCATATTTGGTGGCAATTGATTATATAATAGATGCACCCTAATGTGTGAGGTCATAAGAAAAATCGATGGTCAAAATACATTAGAAATCTAGGAGGTAAGGATGCATTGGGCCCAGGTGAAAGTATCCAAAATATAGTCCAAGAACAGAACCTACAATAGAAAAAAAATAAGAGTACTATATTCTTAAGGAGGGAATATCCATGCTCAGGAGTGACAAAAGAATGGTGGTCAATTGAATTACATTGTGGATCCATGAAATATGTATATATATATATATATATATATATATATATATATATATATAAGCAATGATCATGGCCACAAAAAATGAATATATTGTGTATCCATGTCAAAAGAAATCATAGCCATGAAAGAGATAGACAATGGATCTATGCCACATAATCAAAGGAGGATATTTGGAAACAGGAACTAAACAAATTGATCCCCTACAAGTATCAATTTCATAGAGTGGAAGTGGTACTATCTGTTGTAGGATATATTGGTAAATGCAGACATAAAATGATCTCCCTAGATCCACCTAGATCTATAACAAAACAAGACAGGACATGACACTTTCCCTAAGTTACAATCATTGAATTTGCTACCAAAGAAGGAATGGATGACATACCTTAATATATCTCTTCCTTATATCTCTGTTGTCCCTTCTTCACTCTGGTGCTCTTGTGAAATCATATCTACAATGACACAAACCAACCAAAGTGAAAGACACAATAGTAGATTCAATGGAAACCTAAACATGTGATCAATGAGTCATGTAATAAAATGCTAATGATTTTATGGAAAAGAAACATGTCACTGTATTATATTAATAATAGGAAGAGAGATTACAACTAGATGCCTTGATGTCGTAAGGTTCCTTCCAATGATTCCTTGCCTCCCACAAAATTCTTTCTCAAAGGATTATGAGACCGTGGATATGATAGCTACTCACAATCTATCTTGACAAAGCAAAGCTCAAATCCAATCTAACCAAGCTAACAATCTCAAGCTAAATTCAACTCAATCAAGCTAAACTTCTCCATGAAAGTTCCTCTCCTTTTATAAGCTGAAGAGGATAAGGTGAGGAGGTTAGGATGATCCCTCTAAATCATGAAAGCAAGTAAGATCCAAACCATTCGGAGGCCACCTCACCATAGAAGCTTATCCTTCTAGAAGCATCGAGAAAATGCTCATTTTTTCCCACGTACGGAGGCCATCGCACCCTAGCTATAGTGCATCCTGTGAAAACTCTGCATCCTAGCTATAGAGAAAGGTGCGGAAATCAAGCATTTATGCACCCTGCATATAGAGCAGCCCGCAAAAATCCTCCAAAATAGGGTTTTTACAGAGGAAAACACAACTTCTTCTCTCAGGAAAAGTTCTTCTCCCTTCTTTCTTCAGGAATTCAGGCCATTGACCCTTTTGAAGGAAACATATAGGTTTACATCATTAATGGTCATAGGGATGACGAAAATAATGTGTAACAGATAGCTCCCCAAAGTATGAAGTTAGAACATAGTGATAGCTGAAATATAGTGATCACTCTATAGTACAAATCTAACCATGTGAATACATGTGCTGAAGTCGAACATGGTAGAAACCACTTGATTACCAGTCATTAATGAATACCGTTAACAAGTGAGATGGAAATTACCATTAATGTCAATGACTCCCAAGGTACACTAGTACAATCCAATGGGTGTGAATACATGAGTTGAAGTCGAACACTCCATTGAAATCTCTCGATCGGGGGTCAATGATGAAAACCCACTGTCGAAAGCGAGGAAACTTTCCGTTAAGGCATGCAATTCCCATGGTACCAATTAGTTTCTAAGTCTAATTTCTAGATAATGAGTTGAAGTCGATAGGAAAAGACTTGTCACAGGAGGGCCTTAATGTATCCCACATCATTGACACGAAACAAGTAACAAGATTTGAAATAGATCAGAGTAACAAGTGATTTAGGACTGACTCAGGGATGGCCGACACAATAGAAGGCTTAAAGACCGCAGACATGACCGATGCAATAGCAGGCTTTTCGGTTGAACTTCTCTTCGAACATATTGACGACACGACAAATGTCTCAGAAAAACTGACTCAACAACAAGCATCACAGACCAATTTGTAATCTTAAAATGAGTATGATCAATAGAAAAGTGGATTTTCCAACCTAGACACAAAGTGAGTGAAAGGTTGTCATGTTCAAAAGCGACTCTTCCATGGAATACAGGTTTAGACACATTTCTTTCCCAATTTCCCCAACACCATTTCTGGAAAGTACCTCTTTATTTTTACGCAAGCTTGAGGAGGATAACATATGATTGTAATGTAAGCTCATCCTTTAGATGAGTCCCTCAGAGTATATTTAACAAACCCTAAGAAGGAGTGGTTCGGTCCCATACGGGCCTTTCGATGTTTTTTTTATGAGTCCAAAGAAAGAAAACTCATGGGTTTTTCATGTTTAGAGACTCTGAAAAACACTTAAAGAGAACTCTCTCAGTTCCGTTTTCATAAATTGGTTTGATGGGACCGAAAAATTGATAACCTACCGCCCATCAAACATTTCATTCAAATACTTTTTCGAGCATGAAAAGAACAAGTTCACTTAACAATCTTTTCATGTTTAGAGAGTCTGAAAAAAGATTAAAGGGAACTCCAGGGGGTTCCTTTGTCGTATAACCTTTACGAGTTTGAAAAAGAGATAAAAGTTTACTCGGTTACATTCTCATTGATTTAAGAGAATGAGAAAGAACAAAGACTAAGATCGATAACTTATTCTCATGTATTGATGAGCATGAGAAAGAAAAAAGATTAAGCTCGGGATTGTTTTCATTTTTACGCAAGCTTTAAAACAAAACAAAACTATGCTTGGGATAGATTTTATTTTTTACACAAGCTTAAAACTATCTGAAACTATGCTTGGACCTGGTTTCATTTTTACACAAGATTGAACCATAGAAAACTATGCTTGCGACTTCCCAACTCATGGTTCACGAATTCACATGGTTGGTACTTATCCCCCAGCTTGAGAAGCTAGCGGTTTAACTTCAACATGAAGTCCAGAGGCTGAGGAAAATCCCCCCCAAGCTTAATTTCATCCAACTACAAAGGATAATGAAATGAAGCTTCAAATACTATACGTAGGACTTGACCCAAACGGAGAGGGGGAAGTTGTTTCATTTTTTAACGAGCTTGACACATGAAAAGAACTATGCTCATGAATTTAGGTATAATCCCTAGACCACTGTTTCATTTTTTAATGAGTTTGACATAGAAACGGGAACTATGCTCATAAGTTCTATTTCATTTTTTAACGAGGTTGCTATAGAGATGTGAAAACTATCCTTAACTGGTTTCATTTTTTAACGATCTTGAAAGAATAAAACTATGCTCAAAGCTAGTTTCATTTTTTAATGAGCTTGAAATCAGAAAATCATGCTCGAGGATCTTCTTGATCACGACTTCCAAGAGGACAATGCTCTAGAAGGACACCATGTCAAGGGACAAAACTTGGTCATGGCTTCCAATAGATCTTCATTTGATGAAAGAAACCCACTCTAGAGGGAACACATGTCAAGGGTCGCGATAGGGGTAAGGTGGTCAGGCTCCAATAGCCCAACTGAAGAGATCACCATGTAAACTACCAGATCTAAATCATAAGAGACTGAGCTTACAGTAAGAGGATCATATTCATCAGCAGTTGAAGGCATGGGAGACAACACCACATAATTGACTTGTGGCAAGGGCGATACCGTCTAGATATACGAACCATTTAGGGAGGTAATCCAGTTAGGACCGATGAATGAAAGTTGATCGATAGTCACAATTCTTCCATCGTGAGGGAAATATATCACATGAAAAAGAGTGGACGCAATAAATTTCATGGCATAGACATAATCCCGCCCAAGGAGTAAAGTGAAATCCAAGGGGCCTTGGAATACCATGAGATCAATAAAGACAGTTTTCCTTCCCAAAGATATGGGAAACTGAGGAAGGGTCCCTAAAGGTTGACTGGTTCTTCTGTTAAAAGCTAACAGATTCTACGTAACTGGCGCAAGATGAGGACAACCCAAAGCTTGCCAAGCAAAAGAGGACAAAATACTAACGAACGCACCTTCATCTATCAGTGTCTGAGGAACATCCCAACCACAAACCTGTACTGTAATATGGAAAGGAATCTGAGAGGGAAGATGAGGTCTGGTTAGTACACCCCAATTAAAAAGGATGGCCTCATTACTTGGAGGGGGTTTCACGGGAGAAGGAGGAATACCCCCTAACACGACAGAGTCTGTATCAACAAGAAAAACGTGGGAAATATCGAGTTTATTCTCAAGCGAGAGAGTAGGATCGACCGATGATGAGATCATATCGACCACTTGGGTTGCATTCTCCAAGGGGAGAATGGGGTCGACGGGTGGATACAGATCGACCACTTGGGGTGCAATCTATAACGGGAGAGTGGGATCAACCGAGGATGGAATTAGATAGACCACTGGGTTTTCACTCTCTGGAGGGAGAGTGGGATTGATCAAGGATGGTATTGGATCAACCACTTGGTCAACTGGTTCAACTAAGGACGTGACCATATTGACTACCTGATCAACCGAACTGACTGACAGGGGAACCATATTGATCATTCAATCAACTACAGGTGGGTTGAGAGAAAGATTGTGATAAGTAGCTGGAAGTTGAGGTTGTGAAACAATCATGTCTTCCAGTAATTTTGAGGCTTCGTCCATACGAGGGAAAATGTGAGTTTGATGACTCACTCTGCATAACCTACAAGGAAACTTGACTCTACTTTTCTTCTTCCCAAGGGTATTTTGACTAGTTGACAGGAGGTTATGAACATGTTGTTTAGAGGCTGACGACATGGGTTGGCGAGGGTGTGTAGACCATAATTCTATAACCTTGGATAGACCAGGGAAATCCTTAAGAACATGGATACCCTTACAAAGCTTGCAAGGGTACTTGGGTTTACGGGTTGTTTGGGTGATCTTAACATCATCACCACTCCCAGTATGATCAACAGTAACTGGTTTCTTTCCAACACGTCCGACAGTGGTTGGAAGTTTGGACCCTTGCTTAGTTTTCTTCTTCTTCTTATCCACTGGGTCACTAGCTTTAGATCTTTCACTCGACGAAGAAGATGAAACAAAAGAATACCTTGTAAGTGAAGAAGGTGAAGAAGATCTTACTGGTGAAGATGGTGAAGGTTCAACATGAGGTTTATGTTCTTGGGGGAAAGTGCTTACAACTGAAGCACTTACTGCATTCAAGATTACTTGAGTGGAAAACAACCACACCGACAATCCAATCATGAGTCCTAGAAGGCTCAAAGTAGTGATGTGAGGAGGACCAATGTTTCCGTAAGAAGGAAAAACAAAAGGTTTCCCTGGAGCAAGGGTTCCTTCATTGTTCATTTCGGGAACTGACACCATCAAATAAAAATCCAATCTAGAGTCCACTAGGGAAAACAACCAACACACGCTAAAAATCTAGTAAGCAAACAAGTAAACAAAACCTTCTCACAATGAGCACACTAGTTGGTGATGAAATCCAACATCATGGGAACACAGTGATAAAGGGATGAGATAGAGCAGGTGGAAAAGTTACATTGACGACCTACTTAACGGACTTACACCTTGGTGCAAGCTCCCACACATAAACGTGGGTATACCCTCCAAGGAGCTTGAGTGAGTTTGGCCAACATCGATTCCAGGTACCGTGAAGACTTTCCCCTCCACAGTCACCTTGTGTAAAGACCCTAAAGAGATAGGTCACTAAGGTTACCATCTACTACAGTGATGCCTGGGGAAACAGTCGACAGTCCGATCCACATGCAAAGGTAGGGTATCTATCCCGAAATCAACTTGAAAGGATTCCAATCATCAATGTCGGTATACCTTTCAAGCAACCCCCATAATATGTGCAATCTCTACACCAAGACCAACAAAGCAGGGTGAGTAACTTTGTGAGTCTCAATGTGACCTCGTGATTGACCCTTGTGTGAGAAGGGCTTCCCAAGACAAAATGTAATAAGTGGATTTCATCGCTCCCTAACGCAAGATTCTATGTTTGTTTGCATCTTTGGAAAGTTATCTTTCACACCTATTCCCAAGCCCTACAACTAATCTAATGTAGGTTTTCTACCAGAAAATATAAAAATGTCTAATCAATTTTTATAAGTGCTTTATTTTATGGTTGTTGTTACTCAAGAGGAAAATGGCATGGACAAAATGTTGTTTTGACCGACTCGAGAGTTATGCAAAGAGATGAAGATGTAATCTTTTCATTTTGATGAAAGATATGCTACGAGAAGGAGAAAACATTTATCATTCCCATATGCACAATGTTCCAAAATTTTAAAAACTCATCAATATCAATATTTTCAAGAAATGATACCAAGAGAATGTACACCAATACACGATTCAGAATTTAAGACCAAAAAATGTCAAGAATCATGCAATTTCGCTACTTCAAACGCAAAGATTCCCTCAATCTAATATAAAGAAAGAAATTAAAAATTTTGGTTTCAAAGATAGCTAAAAGAAATAGCAGATCTAGATAAAACAAAGAAACCCAAACATTTTTTCTCTTTTAACACTAATTATTCAATAAAAGAAAAAGAAGTTCTTTCACCAAACAATCCTAAAGAGAAACGATGCTTTGTAACTGAAAGACACTCAAAGAAAGAGACCAAATTTTTCAAAATACAACAAAGCAAAAATAAGGAAAATATGGTTGAAAGCAGATTCCAATTTTGTCAAGCAGGCTGTAATCAGACCCAACAAATCACCCCAGAACCATGGCACAGATCTAGGCAGGGAAAACCACCAAAAAACAATTTTTTTTCACAATCGCCGCAGGCTAGAAACCTAAAATAGTGCGTAAATCCTTGATCATCATAGGCTATATATGGGTAGGGCACGGAGTTTCCACTCTGGTCTAAACATGTAGGGTGTGGACATCCCAAGTCATTGCACTGTTCCTCAAAGCAGGGTGCAAAAATCAAAGAAAAATGGAAAAAATTAAAAATTAAGAAGGTTTTCCAGTGAATTTTAACAGTTAGAGAGTCAAGATGGATCTCCCAGTGACTCAGAAAACATAAACCAAGCAATCAAAACAATAAAAAAAGACAAACTGGGAAAACATTATGATCCCCAACGGAGTCGCCAATTTTGTTGTAGGATAAATCGGTAAATGCAAACATAAACTGATCTCTCTAGATCTACCTAGATATAGAACAAAACAAGACAGGACATGATGCTTTCCTTAAGTTAAAATCATTGAATTTTATACCAAAGAAGGAATGGATGACATACCTTAATATATCACTTCCTTATATCTATGTTGTCCCTGCTTCGCTTCGGTGCTCTTGTGAGATCATATCTGCAATGACACTAACCAACCAAAGTGAAAGCAACAATAGTAGATTCAATGAAAACCTAAATATGTGATCAAGGAGTCATGTAATAAAATTCTAATCTAGGAGGTAAGGATGCATTGGGCCTAGGTGAAAGTATCCAAAATATAGTCCAAGAACAGAACCTACAATAGAAAAAAAATAAGAGTACTATATTCTTAAGGAGGGAATATCCATGCTCAGGAGTGACAAAAGAATGGTGATTGAATTACATTGTGG
>JZKD02S0783356.1:103198-130529 GCA_000966675.3 Picea glauca
CAAGGGAACTTGACAGTTTTCTTCTTCTTACCAACCTGAACATCACTAGTTGATGGGGTATCATCGACATGACCGACAGAGGCCGATGACGTGGAGGAACACATTTCTAAGACCTAGGTAAGATCGGGGCAATCCCTCAAAAAGTGGTCACCCTTACAAAGGCTGCAAGGGAATTTGGGTTTTGGATTGTTTCTTTTAATCTTGTTGACCTCATCAACACTCCCAGTACTATCGAAAATAACTGGTTTCTTAGAGCCAACATCTGATGTTGTTGGGGCCTTGGTCCTTTTTGGGCTCTTCTTCTTCTTCTCTTTCCATTTCTTCTTCTTCTGATCAACCTGGCTACTTGCTTTAGAGATTTCACTAGGCGAAGAAGGAGAAATGGAAGGAGACTTGATGGGCGAAGAAGGTGAAAAGTTGATGTGAGGTTGATGTGTGGGTGGTGTATTGACATCCAAAGTATTAGGTGCAACTGAAACATTGGGAGGATTTGGGATCACCGGAGTCGGGAACAACCAAACTGGTAATCCAATAGTGAATCCTGGAAGACTCAGTGTGGCAACATATGGAGGACCAAAGTTTCCAAATGAAGGAAAGGTATAAGGTTCTCCAGAAGAAGGGGTTCCTCCATTGGTAATCCCAGGATTCGATGCCATTAACACTGACTCGACCTAAGGTCCACTAAGTAAACGAAACAACATATGCTAATAGAATCTAAGAATCAAAACCAAGTAAACATGACCTTCTTTTGATGACCGTACTAGTTGGTGATGAAATCCAACATCGCATGATCAAGTCTAGAAGGGGCGGGGATAGGGTGGAACAGTTACAATGGCGACCTTCTTAACGGACTTACGCCTTGGTGCAAGCTTCCACGAAGTAATTGTGGATTTACCCTCCAAGGAGCCCGAGTGAGTTTGACCAATGTTTGCTCCAGGTACAGTGAGACTTCCCCTCACCGTCACCTTGCGTAAGACCCTAAATATTATGGCTACTAAGGTTACCAATTCGCAGTCAGCCCCTGGGCGGGAACAGTCGACAGTCCGATCAGAACATACGGGCAGGGTATCAAGCCCGAAATCAACTAAAAGGCTTCCACGCAGTAATTGTGGATTTACCTCAAAGTGATCCCCATAATACGATCTGACCACCACAATCAGTTAAACCAAGGAGGGTTAGTCCCCGTAGCTTACCCGAATGCGACCTCGTGCGTAACCCCTATGTGAGAGGGGGATCCCAGGCAGACTTATACGATGACTAGATTTGACTCTCCCTAACTCAGGATGCTAGTGTTTGTTTTGGAAACTTTGGAGAGTTATGCTCACATCCCTAATCCAAAGTACTAAGCCTAGTCTACTGTTGGTGGAGGATCCTAGAAAAGAAAAAGTTCTAGATAACTTTTAATTAGCGTTGATTTTTATGGTTGTTCTTTACGCAAAGAGGTGCATGGAAGTGAAACAAATGGAATTATGACTCGGACCCAAAGAATGCATTTAACATGATAAGGATTCATTTCCTTTCGATGAACACCTAGCTAAGGGAGAGAGAGAGTTCTTTTCACTAATCAAGCACAAATAAAGAATTCCCTCAAACGATTCTTTTTCTCAATCAAATCCTAATGTAATGCAAAAACTTTCAAGTGCCTTCTAATATGCACAATCAATCATAAAGATGTATTTTATTGTTTGTGTATGAGTGATGATAAATACAACACAATGCCCGTCTTGCTAATTATCTTTCTTATATGAATGCGAACCAAACTAGCACAAGCAGAAGTCACACAAACAATGCACCCTTCGTAGCAATCGAAATGAAAAGCGAAAGAAAAGAGACAATCAAAGAAAAGAAAAACAAACTTCACACCCAAAAACAAAAGTTGAAGAATGATGACCTTGACTGAAATTGAGATGAAGAGGTCTGTAGGCCTTTGATGACCTTCACCAGGGTCTTTACTCAGCTGATGAGGAGAGAAAAACAATGCATAGGTTTCAAACTTCACTCAACAGGAAAAACTCAATGAAAATAGTGAAGAAGACTACAAGATCCAACTAACAAGATGTTTATCCTTCCAAGAGATAGATGTCAAGGCTGAAAGGGAAGACACATTGACTCACAAGGTTACTCAGCAGAGGAAACATAGAGGCAAAATCCTGACAAAGCAATTCTGGAGGGTTTTTTGAGCCAAAGAGGGCTGGCGCTCTGTTGCCAAAGGCAAGGAGCGGTTTAGCGCTCTGTGAAGAGGAATGGGGGAGCGCTGGCGCTCTGTTAACACTAGGACAGGGGCGCCAGGGTCTAAAACTCCCAAAAATGTCAAGGAAATAAAAAAATTGAAATTCAAACTCAACAACTATGCTGAGTATGATGGGACAAGGAGATAATCAACTCATGAAACTAATCAAAAGAGGAGTGAACCAGGTCTGAAACAATCAAGGGATAGAACAAGGTCAATGAGGAGAAAATCCAAACAAGAAGTTTCTATTTGAGGCTATCTCCCCAGCGGAGTCGCCAGCTTTTGTTGTAGGAAAATCTCCTTGCGGACAGGTAGATCGCCTCTAAGAGCTTGACCTTAACCCTAGACAGAAAAATGCTTAACGTGGACACTGACTTCCTTTCAAATCTATCTAAACTAATACATGAGAAGGAAGGATAACAAAAGTACCTCTTTATCGACGTTTGTCCCTGCACGCTCCGAGTTGCGCTCCAATCTTTTTCTCCTTGCTGAGTTCTGCAGACAAACAAGATATGACCACTTCCTACTCTATTGATATTAGCTTGAAAATAGATCTATCAGTTAATGATAAGTTCATGTAACATCAGACACAAACTAGAAAGAAACATGCCAAGCGTGTCATATTAATGAGAATAATGACAACAGTACTTACAATCGTAGATGCGAATGCGATAGCTTCGTCGATTCCCCTTCGTCTAACCCTTGCTCGAAAGATCCACAACCTGGATGACAACAGCTTCACTGATCACCTCTCCTTTGGCTGACTGTATGTTTCCTATGAGATCATAGGTTTCATGCTAGCAATTCTTCCCCCTTTCCACCATCATAGAGCTTGCTTATATAGGTTGAGAGGAGCCTAACCTCTTGAGTTATGTTTAGAACAAGTTGGGAACCTCCTCCTTAGATCAAGGATCTCTTGATGAAACCAAGAATTTGAGTACAACTGCCTCCTAATCTCGAAAGATCCTTTCCTGATTCTCCTCAACGGGCTAACAACTGACCCAGATTAGGGAGCGCTCCTCCAAAAGGGGCATCAGAGCATTAGAACGCTCCCTGAGAAGATTAAGGGGAGCGCCAGTGCTTCAAAAGTGAGTAGCGCTCCTTCAGAGGGGTGAGGAAACGTTATAACGCTCCCTGAGGCCTTATAGGGGAGCGCCAACGCTCCTAAGGCTGTTTCAGGGGAGGGTTCACCCTCAAAACTCTTGATTGAAATCCCTTTTCAGGTGTTAAGAGCTATTTTACTCCAGTAAACCATTTCTCCTTCTTCAAACCAAGTACATAAGATGTTTTAAGTATCTCCTTAGTGTCGTCATTACGGCAATATGATTAAACAACATTTGCGACACTTGTAACCAACTTGAGACACTTGTGAAAGTTGTAAGGAAGTTGTGACACTTACGACAATTGAGAGGAATATGTGACACTTGTCGAGTCGAGTAATTTTGATGTGTAACAGAAAGATTGAAAATGAATAAACAATGCTATAGTATAGTGGAGGAAACCAGTGTCGTGGGCAAGCAAATTAGTTCCAAGTGAAAGGAACATACCTATGCTCAATGGGGGAATGTTTCCTCTAGGGATATAGGTGTCAAGTCGCAAAGGAAAAAATTGCAAGGATAGAAACTGATGTGAATGCATAAGCAAGAGCTTAAGAAATATCAATATGAAACCAACATTAGTCCCGAAATCACAAGCGGGAAATATACAATGCGATTCCAACTTAACAAAAACATAAGGGAGCCTCATGCGTAAGAGCCAAAAAAATATTGGGAAGAATAATGCAATGTCATGGTGGGACTAAACGGGACTCCCGAGCCTATGAATATACTTCAACATGGGCACCAAAAGGAAAAGTAAGGTGCTATATAGGATGACCATGAGCGATAGGATCTACCACAAACAAGATGACACTTAAATTTAGTGGGGAAAAGCTTGTGTCGCAAGTGAGTGATATTGAACCTAAGGCAGATGTATAATCGTCATTGAATATACAATATGAAAGGTGGAAAATGTCCTACCCTATATGCTGGTAAGCGAAAACATTATTAGCGAAGAGTCAAAAAGTTGGAATGAACGGCCAAAGAACACCTTGGTAAGTGATCCTCCTTGAAAAAATACATCATTAAATGCCATATATACTTGACAGTCAATCCATTAGGCATAAAAATCGTAACTAGGGTAAAAACTATAGCAAAGTCGGTAAATAAATTGGATCATATAGTAAAAATACAAGTTTTTTACCACGTATTTTAGAACTTTACCCAAGTAATGAATTTTTGTGCAAAAAACCCATGATTTTTGTTCAATGATTGCAGGAGATATGAGTAATGAAATAGAGTGTCATTTGGACTAGGTTAGAGGAATCATCCTTACCTGCATTTTCATGCACATAAATTCCTATTTCTTTCAAATTTTAGTTTGTTTTATGAATTTTTACACAAGGGCGGGCTTGTGTGGACCTTGATTTAAGGAAAATGACATACATATGTGACTTCTCTAACTAGAACTCACATTCAAGTCTGTTTTTGGTGAAAAAAATAATATTTTGATTGTTTTCTTGATAAAAAAAATTAGTATGGTGATCAAGTGGAGAGAATGAGAAAATGAATAAATTTATATTCAAGTGATTGATGATTTGGAGGCATTGGAAGCCCTTTGGAGATGCGACTTATGAAAGTTATTTGAAACAAGTAACATGCGGGTGCATAAAAGACCACTGAAGGTTCTTAAAAATTATTGGGAACTTGACGTTGATGCGTTTATGCTCAGTGGGAAACCTCTAAAGTTAGAGGTGGGAGATATCTATTTAATTACTGGAATTTATCGCTGAGGTGATATAGTCAACCTCAAAACTTGAGTTGGAGGAGGAATGACAATTGATGAGTACATTGCAACCTAATGCACTTTGGGTATGAAAAAGGTTGGGAGCCAAGTCCCAATATACAATATAGAAGCCTTTGTCTAAATATAATCCTACTAACCATTTCCCGAATATCAAGATCAACAATATTACATCAAGCATCCAGACCACATATGTACTATGCAGTGGAAAGTTTTATAGAAATAGTATATGATTGGAGCTTCTCATTTTTAGAGTGTATGAAGAATCAATTGGCAGAATATACGCTGGGGAAAATGAAAATGTTTTCTTATGGTATTATGATCTACACTTTATTTGAGAGAGAGTGTCAACTATCAGCCCTAGAGTTCACATGGAAATGCACAGTCTTGAAGAGTTGTGTATGACATGGTGGGTAGGGCTCATATAGCGGCTTGAGGGAGGGTTTCTTCCAAAGCCATATGATGTTGAATTCTTTCATTGGTGGGGGTGGTATATCATTTCCATAAATGACTATCCCTACCAATGGATAAAATTTATTCAAGATCCAATTATGCATGTTCCACCCGATGCTGCATTGGGTGACATAGGTAACACTTTTTAAAGATTTTAAGTTATAAAATTTTTCTGGATTTTATTTAAGAGGAATATCAAGAAGAAATACAAAACATAAATATTTTTGGCATGGGTACTAATTCTAACAAAATATCTCGAATGTGCATGTATTGGATTGAGACAACCAGAAAGATTCCCTCAATAGAGAGGTAGAGAATTGGTGGGGATGTCAAGAGAGTGTTACATAATGTCCAATGGATATTTGATCATATTACACACCAGGTCCTTATGATCTAGATCGAGGAATTTCCAGAGTATATGCAACAACAAGTCGTCAGAGTGCTACGGGCCTTGGTGTGACTTTTTAGGTGTTTTTCCAATGTCGTTGTATGTTATCGAGACACACATGGAGGGAAAGGGCCCTATACGTAGACTCTATTTGTTAATTTTACAAGTCTACTGAGATAGACATTTAGGGATAGAATCTCGATTTTATAAAACTAACCCATAATTTTATACTTAATGGATATTAAAGTAATATATATACAACTGTTTTTCCTCGATGTACTTAGATGATTATGTGAAAATGGAATGATTTAATATACATGTGTTTGTGCTTTTGATTTTAACTGTGAAACAAATACCATTCTTATACATAATTATAAATAGGCATTAGATACTAGATTAAAACTCCTAGAAACATGGACATACGTAATGTAATCAAAAGAACATTTTGGAATATGTAACTGAAGGAATCATCGAAGAAGCGTGAGATCACAAACATGGTACTTTCCATTCAATTGTGACACTACCAATTGGGAACCCAAGTGGACCTCAAGAGAAAATACACAATTCAAAAAGGTGTCTCCAAGAAGCTCAATCATGGCGCTATACTCAACCACATTGTTGGTTGTTGGCCTAATACAAGTGCCTTCAGAAGTTACCAATTGGCCCATGGGTGAGTAAATCAAACATGCAGTGGAAGAAATATTTTGAATGTGATGGTTGGAACCATATGTGAACCCTATGAATATCAAATAATCCCATGACATATGCCAACCAAGCAGAAGCACGATAAGGAAACTGAAATGAAAATAAAATGAACTAAAAAATAGTCTTAAATACTTGAAATATACATTAATTACAAAGGGGAAGACACCTGATCATAAACATTTAAGCGTAGTACCTCTTGAGATAGAGCCCATTTCTAGGCTCTGATAACACATTACCCTCATAATTTGATAACTCATAAGCTCCTTTTTGTCGGGCATGCCTCACATTTTAAGGAACATGCCACATTGGATTGAATTTTCATGCCACGTTAGATTGAATTTGCCTAATCGTAAAACATCCTTGTCCTGGTCATATACTAAGAAAAGATATCCCTCAAAAATATCCTTGGGAGGAAAACCTTATCATACTAACTTAATTTTTTTTTTTGTGTTCCTAATTCACCATGGCCACATCACGAGTTGTTCATCAAGATGCTCCAAGCAAACTAGTCACGCTTCTAACTATGGCATGTCAGGAAGAAGCTCAATAACAATTTTTAATGAAGTTATTCCACATTAAATTGGTAGAAATTCCTCCACCCCATGAATGAGTTGGAAAGGAGAGAAGCCTGCAGTGGTTTTGACCTAATTTTGGTACGTGCACAATGCTAGGTAAAACATCAAATGCTAATTTGATTTTCTCGAATTGACAGTTCATTGAAGGATGGTCTTGAGAGAATTTTTGACAACCTCTACTTGACAATTTTCTTGAGGTAATGAGATGAGTCCTCCTTCTTGAAACCTAGTTTTGATGCTAATTTCGACATCATTTGGTTCTAGAAGTGACTGCCATGGTCAATAACAATCTCTTTTGGAACTTTAAACTTGGTGATAACTTGATTGAATATGAAAAGCATTCCAGTCCCACTGTCATTTGAAAATGTAGGCATGGCCTCTGCCGACTTCGTAAAGTAGTCGAAAACCATGATAATATAACGATGCCCCCTAGATGAAGGTGGGTGGCATGTTGTAAAATATACCCTGCACTTATTCAATGGGTTGATGGTGTTGACCGGAATTAAATAAGAGGGATGCACCCACATTTTACTAGAAAAGACTTGACAAGGGTGACATATTTTGACCACCTCAACACAATCATTGAAGATTGTCAGCCAAAAGCATCTGATGCACAAGATTTTTTGGGTTATTTTCAACCCAAAAATATGACCACCACATGATCCACTATGGAAGTCATTAAGAACACTCTTCACTTCCTCATGAGTTAAACAACAACAAAGGATTGAATCAATTCCACAATGATTCAAATTGTCATTTATGATGAGATAATTCTTTGGATAATGGTGAATACATTATTGTTCATCTCATGAATAATGCAAAGAGAACTTCAAAGTTTGGAGGTATACGAGGATATCCCTGTACCAAGGGTCAATGAAATATATTAGGAATATATGATAGTTAGGAAACAGATATGTAATAATGGTGTTTTCATCCTCCCAGGGTAACTCCGATATAAGTTCAACAAAGACTAAATGTTTTTTGGACTTGGTAGACATGAAGTCCAATTCAAACTCATGAAATATGAAAATCCATTTATTATATTTTCCCACAATGATTCATCGTGTTAAGAAATATTAGAATGGATTTACATCAATGATTATAGTAGTATTACACAATATAATGTAATGTTGAAGTCTTTAGATAGAGTGTAAGGCTTCCAAAGGCATCTTTTCAACTTGCGAGTAGTTAAGTTCATGACCCAAATGACCACGAATGAGGTAGTAAATGACGTGTTCCTAGAGCAAATCATCCTCTTGAAATAGAACCATGCCGACAATAGATTTTTTTGTTGCTATATACAACAAGAAATATCTATTATAGTCCAAGGGATAAGCAAAGGGGAAGAAATAAGAGATGTTTTGAGTAGGTCGAAATATCATTGTGCAAACTCGTTCCAAATAAAAGAGACCTCATTTTTCAAAAAGTGCATGAATCCCTTGGTGATGTAATCATAGTTAGCGATAAACCAACAAATGAAATTGCATTTTCCTTGAAAAGTTTGAATTTTTCGAATATCTTTCAAGAGAGGAAACTAAATTATCGCTTCAACCTTTAACATATCAACCATGATCTCCATATTAGAAACAATAAAACCTAATATATTCCCTAAGAAAACAGAGAAGAAACACTTCTTAGGATTCAATCTAATAAGATAGTATCGACATATCTCAAATACAAGTCAAAGGTGACCTAAATGATATTCTCTCTTGCAAGAGTGGGCAGGGAGGTCATCAAGATAAGCTTCAATAATATGTTTTAGACCATGAAATAAAAATGACATGGCCCACTGAAACGTAGCTCCAACATTTGTAAGGTCGAAAGGAATCTTTTGATATGAGGATGTACCCCAAGGACATATGAATTTCATTTTGTATTGTTCCTTGGGATTGATTTGAATTTGGTTATAGCCAAAGAATCTGTCCATAAAAGAAAAGATCTTTCTTCATGCACACTCATCGATAATATGATCAATAAATTATGTGGGAAAGTTATCTTTTGGACAAGAATTATTCAAATCCCTAAATTCCATACAAACGTAAATAGTTCATTTCATTTTATCCACTAGAAAGAGATTTGACATCCATTCGGTAAGGGGAAACAGATAGATGAAACCAACCTTAAGTGGTTTCACTAGCTTTGTCTTAATCACTGCCTCCTTTCTTGGGTTAACCAATTATAACTTCTATTGAATATGTTTCACATTTTTGTACATTCTTGTTTCATGTTCGATGATCTTGGGGTCTATGACTGGAATTGCTTCATATGAATAGATGAATACATTGAAAAATTCTTTGAACAAGGCAGTATAAGTTCACATTTCCTCTAGAGAGAAGTCTGTGTTGATGAACACGTTCTCAATGATGCCAAGGGTTCGAGAGATGTTGATTGGAATTGTTTCCAATATATTTTCCATGTTTCCATCAACATATGCACCATGCATAGATAAGGGGTTCATGGAATGACCAACACCTCCACTCAGAGTTGATTGAAACTCTTCCTTATCCATCCTACTAAGTTCCAAGAGGAAAAAATATTGATGAAGTAAGTCTTTCTAGGGTCGTTTAGGCCCTATCATTTACTCAAGGATAGATTCATCATAAGGAAAAACAATATCAAGGAAAATGAGTGAGTTATAAGAGTTCAGGTCCCATATGGGCCCCGTAAGTTGATCCACTTCCTCTATACAAGAAGGAGTAGGATCATGATCTATAGTAACTTGTTGAATTTCTTGGTAATCTATCTCAGTTGCAGATAGTGGCATGGCCATCCTAGCATGTAAAATACCTTCCACTGAATTACATGGAGATGGTAAAACCTAAGGATCCTCGAAATATCTTGTTCCAAAAAAAATCACTTGAGTCATGATCAAAGATCTTGACTATTGATATCAAGTTGGAACAATGTTAATATATAAAATAGGGGCCACGAAGTTGAAGGTCCCCATCAAGGAAGGATACAACCCAACAAAAATTCTCTCAGTCATCGACTGAGGGTTTCCAACTAATAGGAATATGGATCTTGTGGATGTCATAGAGTCAAAGCAATAAAATGCAATTTGGTTGATCGTTACAATTTTCCCTTCATGAGGGAAGCATAATACTTGGAAAACTAAGGATACAACAACCTTCATCGCATACGTCCAACTTCATCCTAAAAAAAATTTGTAGTCAAGGGGAGAATTTACCACTTCCACTTATATGGAGATGGTTTCCCCCAAGAACTATATGGGGAAGGATGAGATAATCCTGTGTGGAATAGAAGAGAATCCATTGAAATCAATGAGAAACGTTGGAGATGGAGTGAGGTTGGGAGATTCGATGGATTTCCAACAAGACAACAAGATAATGCATGCTGAAGAACCTTCATCAACAACATTCCTTCTAATAATGTGATTGAAAGGCAAGGCTTTCCATATGTGGTGTCATACTTGATCACTTGTAAGCTCAAAGAATTGGTATCTCCTATAGTGGAAAAAAACAAAGTCCATTGGGAAGGGAAACTTTGGAGTACCCTTAGGGATAACATCTCATAAGGTGTCTAAGCCAAGTTCTCAAAAAATGAGTAGTTGGGTGCAACTCAAGCATTGGGGTTGTGTGAATAATGGTTATACACACCTTTTGGTATGTGTGGAATTGTTCCCTCCAAAGATTATCTATGTGAAGAGAGTTATAAGGATCACTAGTTTCCTTTCCTTTAGAAGATGACTAAGGGTTACCATAATCTCAAGCCTTGGTTGACACAGAGACGTTTGAGCCCACCATATGGATGAACGTTGTGGTACCTTCTAGAAAGGATGAACCTTGGCTTCCCCTTGTGCATTTCCTCTAGAAGATCCTACCACCATATGTTTTCCTCGAGGGAACAGGTTAGTTAACACAACATGTTATTGTTGCGTCAACAAATAATGGGCTTCCTCCATATTAGGGCATTCATGAGTGAGGTGATATTATTTATAAAGTTTACATGGAAACTTCATCTTCCTCTTATATTTCTTAGTCCCACTAGAATTAGAAATAGTTTTATTATCATTTTACCCATTATTCCTAGTTCCTTTAGTATATTTACCATTCTTCTTTCCTCCACGCTGCTAGGTACCCTTCAGATTGGTCTATTGTAAAAAATGTACATTTGACGACTGGATTATGGGACCGGTCAAAGTTGCAACTTGAAAAGTTGCAGTTCAATGGATATTCATCTGTTTCATCTAGCTTATAACTAGATCTGTGACAATGCTATTGAAATAACCAATAATTCCATCGACATGTGGTCCATACTTTGGTTTTGTAGGGTCTGTACTTGAACACAGTGTGTCTGGAAAAATTGTGTATAGGATCGTAGAATGAAAATATATCAAATCCAACTGTTGATCCCTAAATATAGATTCCTCCTTAGAGGATAATATTGCAGGGAAATTCCCCTATGGTTTTTTGTAGACCATAACATATCAGTGACTTCTTAAAGGCCATTAATTTCCAAGGAAAGAAAACAAACAATTTTGTAACTAATTTGATTAAATTAACTAATAATTGGAAAAGAAGGAAAAAATACTTGGTATCCAACAGTTGATGTAGATCCCAAGGATAGAATATTTTACTCTCCTTCATAATTGATCCTTCGTGGATTTACAATACTTTCAAACACAAGACCACAAAGGAAGATAGTTATATTATAACTAACTCTTGTAAATTTGATCAAAATCATAAGTATTTGCAACAACTAGCATTACAGATAATAAGATATTCAAATACAATGAACATGTATTAAGAATACCATAATTTGAAGGAAAGTGTGTCTTTATTATTAAACAACATATTTGAGGGGTAGTTTTTATCTGCACCTACTAGAGCACTTCTCTTCGAAAGGAATCTAGGTCTGTCCACCCAAGATACTATATATGTGATGAACCTTTGACTCCAATGTACAAATAGACCCAAAGAGGATCCAAGAATATTTCTTGATCATATAGGGAGATGCATGGAAATGGTTGGAAACAAGGGTTTCCAGGTCTGAGGTGAAAAAAAACAACGGGATTACTTGGGATTGCATACAAGGAAGGATTAAGACAAGTACAACATTGATTCAAGGATCATTAACTTCTCCTCATGGATCATGCTCTATTTATATCATCTCCAAGAAGTTGGAGACGCTTGTGTACAGGTAAAGGGATTTAGGAAACTAACCAAACCTATAAATCAATGTGCAATTATACAAAATTATATTTTTTTGTGCATTTAATGACATGTACATGAATTTCCTTTGAGAAACTGATGTATTCTCATGTTGTACAACTATTAGGGTGCATAGAAGTCCAAAAATATTGCTTTTTAGATAACCTAGAGGAGGTATGGGGAAATGATGTCTATAATTAGGATAAGGACAAGGTCAACAAAGTCATCAATGCTTTAGTGGTGGAATTTTATGATATAAAAGATACCCCCAAAGTAGAAACATCCTTGGAGATATATGGCAACAAATATTTATGAAACCACTCCAAAAGGAACTCAGGAGGAATCATGTCCTTGATAATCCTTTTTTCCTTAATCACTCCTAGATATGATCCGAGATATTTTCTTTCCTTAGCGTCAACAATACATTATTGTTGACATTGTACCTAACTGAAAGCTGAAAATCGATGAGGAAGACTCGTTCAAGATCATGAAAGATGTGAAAAGTCAACCCCTGTAATTAGATGTACCACATCACAATAACTCTTGTAAGAGTGCATTGAAAAAGTTGTAACCTAATGGATTCATCATTCAACAAATTAGATGAGCATTATAGGTGAAATATTGTGATGTGGTTTCCCGAATCCTCACTAGATTTTCCTTTGATCTTAGGAATGTATGAGGGTAATTTGGTGGGGACTAGGGGCCAATTTGGATCATGACACATTGGGTCATTTACTAGTTGAGATAAATATGGAAAGTTTAAAGTTTCTATAAATGGAAGCCTCACATGTGGTGTTGAATTCCAACTACTAGGGTTGGGAGCCTCGGGTTGGTTGGAAACTAGAAAAGGAAATCTTGGGTTGTAACTAGCACTAGGTTTCCATGAAGACCTCATTTATTGGCTAGGGTTTCGATCAAAACCATGAGGTCCCTGACCAAATGGAGTAAAAATACCACCCATAAGGTTTCCATAAGAATGGAAAGGGTTACCCCCTACCGAATTCCCTTGCAAAGGGAAAGTCCCTTATTTAGGATTCCACTGACTCTTGAAAGGGTTTCCCCTACTGACATCCCAAGCAAAGGGAAATGATTTCTCTAGAAAACACCAAACAATAAGAAGGTATTAGAGGTTGAAGGCATGTTGGAGGATTGAAATATTATGCTCATTGGACCAATCCATCCCACAAAGGGATTAGGCCCCAAATATGGGAAATATCCACTTCCGAGAAATGGGATCAATGAATGGATATGTCCCCCACCCCAAGGAAAACCTTGCAAGGGAGTTGAAGAACTCCTTGCCCCAAATTTAGGGTTTTGAGTGTTCAACTGAGAACTAGCAGGAACACTTTTCATGCCTATTGAAAACATCCCAAATGAAAATGAATTAGAAAAAAATGATGATTATGGAGTCATACTCAAATGTTGATTGGACCCAATAATCAACATCATAGAGATAATTACTTACACATGCATTGTGGCTTGAGTCACATTTGTCGTCAGGGAAAAAATATGAGGGGGTTTGACACCTCCCCCAATTACAGCTAAAGTGGGGGTTGAAGGGGTCCCTGACCCTGAACATATCCGAGGTGTCATCCATAACATATCACCTAAGAGGACCATTTTCAATGTTACCTGACTCAAAATTTAGAAGATGCACTAAAACTAAATCATTTGACCCAATTAATGGAGGGTTCCGAGTTCTAACGAAGCCTTCAACTTCAAGATTTGAGATATGTGTAAACTCTTGTGTAGAAGCATTTGATTTTGTAGTCTCAGGCTGCAACAAATCAATAGGAATAGTTGACACAAAAGCACCAAATTGGTCCAGTTGACACCTTAGAGGAGGTAGTGGAGAATTTAGTCTTATTAGTGAAAGGCCTTAGGTCCTTTGATACTGATAACATGGTTGGCAAACCACTTTAAATCAATAATTCAAGGTAGCCATGAACTAACTTGCTAAATCCTACTACAAGCACAGAGCACACCACTATAAAAAATCCCTAAGAAAATAACGCACACAAATTGCTTCTTCAATAACCTAGCTCAGGTGGATTTGGTCCCAAGACTAAAGCAAAAAAGAAGTCAGGAAAATTACATTCTGAATAATGGCACAGGTTGATTAAGTCTCGCGACCAAATAATGAAGGAGTTAGAAGTAGTTACATTGACCTCCATGTAACAACCCTACCTGTTGAAAGAAACCCTCTTTTCGTAGGGCACCCTCTAAGGGTATTGATAATGTGATACAAATTCTTCCTCACATGCCAAGGGAAACTCCCCACAGTCACCTCTATCGTACCTAGAAAAGGATACTAAAGATACCAACTGATATTCAGCGTCTGTCGGGGTACATTCGATACTCAAGACTGAACAAATGGGGAAGGTAGCTACACTCAAAGATTCAAAATCGCTACCTCACAAAGAGGTGTAGGCACTAACGAAACACCTGTATATGATCGATCTATTATGCTTGTTCAAGTTTCATAGGGGTGATCTCCTCAACTCTTCCTCATGCGACCTCGTCTTTAAATCCTATGTTAGAGGAGGCTCCCAACTATACCTATACAAAAATTGTATCTTTTCTCTCCCTAAGTTATACTCCTATGTTTTTTCGATGTCCTTGGAGTGTTATATTTCCAATCTTAATCCAGGGCCCTAACTCGAACTTGTTTGTGAACCCTACAAAAACAATTGTAGTTGATTTTATATTACACGTTAATTTTATAGGTGTTGCTACTCAAAGGTTGATGGACGTGAAACTATTGTTGTTTTGAAACTTACAAAAATTGAAACACTTAAGAACATTTTTGTTAAGAAAAACAAACTTATTCTTGAATGGAAAAAGGGTGGTACAGGAACACTTCGAATTGAAAAATCTTTAAATTCCCAATGGAATGCAAATGAGTAATGTCATCTTTTACTTTAGATGCAATGCAAGAATTGAAGTAATCTTTCTTTGAATGTAATGCAACTGTCGAAGGATTTCAATAGGGTGTTTTGGGTTTTATTCAATTACTCCTATTCCATATATGGTTCTCTTTGAACATGGTAAAATAGATAATTGGTTGTGTGATGTTGGTCTCTTTTGTAGTTTTAGTGAATGGGACAACTTCACCTTTCTTTTTCTCATAGAGAGGAATAAAATAGGGGCATCCACTTTTCCATATATCTTCCAGCCAGTGGCAGAAGGACTTAGCCATAGTTGCATGGAGGAGAAAAAGACAGGAATACTAAAAGGAGTCAAAGTAGGCATGGAATTTTATCTGAAACATTTTCTATTTGTAGACGCTGCATTGTGCTTCACCAATGGAAGTTTTTCTAAAGGAAGAGTTCTAAAGGACATATTGAGACTCTATTGTAAGAAAACAAGAATGAAAATTAATGTATATAAGTTGACAATATTTTTTAATGGGGTCTAAGAAAGAGCGGAACAAGACATTAAAGTGTGATACAAATTTCATAATGTAAAATTTAGTGATGGCTTCAAGTATCGGGGCTACAAAATAAATCCAAAATATTATGGGAAGCGTGACTGGGGTGTTACACATGATTTTGGTCATCTTGGTGATGTATTAACAATGGTGTACTCAGGTTCCCAACAAGAACTTTCTCCTGAGAAAAGTGGCATTTATCTCCTTCCAGAAAACATATTTTCAAAGTGAGTTCGCAGGCTGCATATGGCCTAGGGTGCGAGAATGACACATTATCGCATGCCACCTTCATCTAGGGTGTGAACTTCTCATAGGTTTCTCTATACACAGGGTGAAAACATGTTTTTAAGCTTGGAAAAGAGGAGAAGTCTCGAGGGTTCTAGAAGGGAATCTTATAGAAAATGAGTTGGCATTCGTATGGTTGTCATTTTACTGGATTCTTTGATTTGGTGGGATCATTCTCATCCATGTAACCATCTCACCCTCTCCTATATATTGAAAGGATTCTCATGGAAAAGGTTAAGCAAGATTAATTGAGGAATTGGTGAAGGAATTGTGTGAAGAACCCTGCTTGATAAAAATCTTGGAGACTCTAGTAGGTCTATCAAGAGGAATTGGATCTTCTTCATGCAAGTATAGAGCAAGTGTTTGTGTTGGAACCAAGAGTCACCGAAAGGAATCTTGCAGCATCAAGGTGATCAGGTTGTGTCTTCTACTTTCAATTAATATGATACAACGACATGTCCCTTTCCCATAAAGTCACTCTTACTTTATTGTGTAATTCCTTGATCATATGCATAAGTTGACATTGAATACGTTTTGCTATCTTCACTTTGGTTGGTTTGTGTTGTCTTGGTCTTGACCTCACGAGAGCACCGGAGCAAAGTAGGAGCAACAAAGACTTAAGGAAGCGATACAAAGGTATGTCACTTGTTCCTCCTTACTAGCTGTTTCAATGGTCATAACTTAGGGAAAGAGTCATGTCCTGTCCTATTTTGTTCTAGATCCAAGTGGATCTAGGGAGATCAGTTAGTGTCCACACCTACCGATTAGTCCAATAACAAAATTGGTGACTCCACTAGGGATGCAACCCATTTTTTAGTGGTTTTTGGTGTTTTTCCTTGGCCATTTTCTCTTGCCTTACCTTTCTTCATTTTTATCAATCTCTGAGCCTTCAAGAGACCCTAATAGACTCTCTGGGTCCAGAAGTCCCTTCAATTTTTTTGTCTTTTTCCAAAATTTTGCCTAGTTTCAGGCCTTCTCGCACTAAACCCCTCTGTGGCCTGCGAGAACCCCTTGAGTTCACACTTTGCCTTTCAGTCCAGTGCGATATTCTCGCACTCTGCTTGAGGCTAGCCTGCGAGAATGCTCCATTCCCGCACTGTACATTACTGATAGCCTGCGAACCCATTTTTAAAATTTTTGGATTTAAGGTTTTTGTATGCTCAGATGCCTAGATCTTTGTGTGTGTCTGAAAAGAACTTCTTGGACCACTAGTTGATTGTTTCTTGACTTTGGATTTTTTGCACGATCAATGTTCAGAAATCAAAGGCTCTTCTTTTCCATCTTTTTCTCAACTCTCATCTCTTGACTTTTCTTAGTAAGGATATAATCTCTGATCTTGGAATCTGAGTACTTGTTTGGTTAGGAGCCAGTGATCGGTTTGAAAGTTGGGATTGTTTGTCTTTCTCATTTTCTCATTACTTGGAAAATCATTGTTCTCATGCAATTGAAAAGACTAGTCTTGTCTTCTTTTCATTTTTATTTCCATTGAAAGATTGGTTTGGGTTTTGTTTATTGCTTATTCGTTAGTCATTGATTTTCCTTAGTTTCACCACCATGGTGGTTCTTTTTGAAAAGTAAAAAACATTTTTCTTTTTAAAAGCATTTTCATTTTGAAAATATTCGAAATCAATTGTTGAAATAGAACAAATAGAGAATTGTCATTGTTATGTGATTCGTTGAGGATTGAATTTTAAAGAAGATTGTATATCGTAGTTCAAGATTGTTCCAGAAAACTCCTCTTTCCCTCCTGTAAATAGGATTCATTGAACAAGAATTGATATTTTTCATTCCTATATTTGCATTGTTGGGTCAGAGTCTCACACAACATCGGTTTCATTTATGTTTCCTTTGAGTAACAACAACCTTTAATAATATTGCGCAATTTTAAAATTTAACTAGTAACCCTTTTCTAGGACTCTATTACACCAACAATTAGCTAGGCTAGAGCTTTGGAATAGGCAGAGAGATACACTCTCTAAAGCACAAAACACACAATAGCATCTTGTGTTAAGGAGTGTCAAATTCCATTTACAACATTTTGTCCTGGGAATCCCTTCTCACATAAGAGTCAAACACGAGGTCGCATTGATATTGACTGAGTTACTCACCCTGCTTCGCTGATATCAGTGTAGAGATTGCATGTATTACGGGGGTCACTTGGAGGTATACCCACAATGATGAGTGGAAGCCTCTCAAGTTGATTTCAGGCTAGATACCCTACCCTTGTGTGTGGATCGGACTATCGACTGTCCCCCCAGGATTGATTGTTGTCAGTGGTAACCTTAGCGGCCTATCTTCTTAGGGTCTTACACAAGGTGACTGTGAAGGGGCAAGTCTTCATGGTACCTGGAATCGACATTGGCCAAACTCACTCGAGCTTCTTGGAGGGTATACCCACGATTATGTGAGGGAGATTGCACCAGGGTGTAAGTCCGTTAAGTAGGTTGTCAACGTAACTTTTCCACCCTAGCCCAGCCCCTTCTCATCTCGTTGTTGTGACATTGGATTTCATAACCAACTAGTAACTTCAGAATTAGAAGGTCTTGTTTGCTTGGTGTTGTTTCCTAGAATTTTTACTAGCGCATGTTGTTTGTTAACCCAAGTTGACCACAGGATTTTCTTTGTAAGTTTGTAACTCATTCACAATAGACCCTCCATGTCGTTCACGTAGAATGTAGGGCTTACCCCCAGAAAATCTAGAAGGTTCTCAACCATTGCCTACAAGCTCACCAGAGGGCTCTCCTCAATAGGGTGAAGTCCAAGACGTCACCACTCCACAAGTGGAAAGAACTGACTCTCTAGAATGGTTCCGAATTACCAATTCTCGAGAGGACTTTCGACATCACCTCGATTCTGAGAGACGTATTATGCGAGTGAATTCTTCTAGAGACTTAGTTGTTTTGTCTTCTGGATCATCGACTAGACCTTTTCTAGGACCTGAGGGCCAAGATCCTTTTTGGACTACTGGAATTTTTAGATAGGATCTCTTTGATTTAGGAGCAGGCGTTGATATCACCATCTCACCTGCATTCCCCGAAACCTCTAACCCAAACGAAGTACCTTTTACTACTACTTATTATTTTTCTGGTACAGAAGCTCCGCGATATGACCACATCTTGAACCTCCCTTTACAAATGCTCAATTACACAGATACTACGAGTATTCACACCGGGATTACAGTGGCTAGTCAAGCCCCCATTGGCACGCCACTCTTGTCCAGTGTCACCCCAACACTTCCACCTGGATACCATGTGTTGGATGTTTCTATTCCCACTCCTATTCAAACCCCATCCGGAACTCCTGGTGGTCCCTCTTCCTCTGGGCACTCTCCTCCCGGCTTCATTCCGACACTTCCTCAACCCCCTTTTGGAGGACCTTTTCCATCCTCTATCGGTGGCACCAATCCTAGTGGCACCATCCCGTCATTCACACCAAATTACCAGATTCTTATTGTTGGACAATTTCACCAAGGAGGTTTGAATCAACCCCCCCTTGTGGGGAAAATTCCTATTGGAACACAAATCCCAATCGGAACACAATCTTCGATTGGAGCACAACCCCCACCGACCCCACCCTATGGACAAAACATACCCCCATCCTTGGCCCACCATTGGAACCATTTGATACAACATAATCCTCAATCGACTGGGGGGAAACAACCTCTAGCTACATCCGTTATACCCCCTAGTATAGGCCAACCATATCTAGGTATGTCCAATCCTATTTGGGGCTCGAATGCTCAAAATCATGTCCCTGTTCAAGGATACAATCCCATGAGCTAATTTCCTCTACAATAACCACCGAATCTACCTGGGTATTCGCATTATATGCAGACTGCTTATGGTCCCATTGGTTTGCCGACGAGACTCCCTCCCCAAAGCCACCAGTACCCGCATGTGAACAGATAGTTACCCTTTTTAGCCACTTTGGATCTTCCGGATCTGTCGAGGATTTTAAACGATCTGATTCGTCACTCTCCCCAATGGCCTGCTATACCAGCCAAGCTACCATCTGACATCCCTAAATTCGATGGCAAAGCAGGAGAGGACCCGAACAATCACATCATGAATTTTCACCTTTGGTGATCATCCAACTCCTTGATGGATGACTCTATACGTTTACGTCTTTTTCAACGAACTCTCACAGGTTCTGTTGCGAAGTGGTATATAGAATTACCATGAGGTTTCTTCGTCGACTTCAACACCCTAGATATGGATTTCCTCACCCACTACCAGTTACCAATCCATTATGAAACATGGACCGATATTTTGAGTTCTTTCAAACAAAACAAAGCCACTCATATATCTGATCACATTCATGAGTGGCAACGGAGACGACGTCTCATCAAAATCGAACTTCCTGATCAGCTGTTAGCAGAGTGGTTCACAAAATCATTTGTGAATGACATCAATCATGACATCGCCATGGGTGGAGTTGTCACGAAAGAACAAGCCATAAGTCGTTCTCAGTACCTTGACCTCGTTTATTCACAAACATGTACTCTTTATGCATTACTCCCTGATTCACCTCGTCCTTCCACTTCCACCACTTCAACTACTCCAGTTGCTTCTCATGCACCTGATAGTGTGATTGGCACTTTCCATGCCCAACCACATTCAACCTCGAGCAACAAACCCAAACCCATTTCTTCTAATGTTCAAAATGCTCCATCTCCTACCTCTCCCACCGGCAAGACTTTTGAGGTCAATTCTGTTCAATCTACCCCCGCCGGTAAAAACAAATCCAGAAAAGGAAAGGGTAAGAATAAGGAGGAAAAAAATGCTTCGCAAGCAGAGAGAACTAAAACTCCACTTGTTGATGATAGGGATAAGCGCAAACCCTGATACACTTGTCTTATCTGTGGTGATGATCACTACATGAAGGATTGTCCACGATGCGCTAAGGTTACTAAGTTCCTTCAAGGGGCCCCAAAACCACCCACTCCATGCGTTTTGTCGCAACCCTTCCCCTCTCAACAACAGGCCCAATTGGTCATTCATGATAAACCTTCCCCCTCCACTACATATTATGTATTAATGTGTACTGGTGATTCAAAGAAGAATGACATTGCACTTACCACTCGAACCAAAGATTATTCTCCCTCTAAAGAGAAGGTTGATGATATACCTCCTTCATTGGTCCAACCATATACCATGACTCCACCTACCAATGGTCCTCTTCATCTCGAATGACTGAGCCTTGACACAATTCTTTGCCCCCCTCCAAAGGGTGTCATTCGGAAATCGACTTTCAATCTTCATGCTCATGCTGCCTAGAACTGCAACATTGTGAAGATCTGGCCCAAGCACCTTCTGCGATGTCATCCCTCGAAGTCCTTCAAAGTTGTCCCACACAATGGAAGGCACTGTTGAAATCTATCGGTGGAATCGACCGAACGGATTCAAATTTGATAATTTTTGACTTGGAAGATCACATTCCAAGGTTACCCCCTCAACTCGCATTCCAAATCCAAGTGATTGTCTCCGACAAAAACATTTGTAGAACCGTTATCGACGAGGGTGCCTCGACGTGTTTCATGTATGTTACCTGATGGAAGACCATTGGCGCTCCCTCTTTGACTGAATCCAATAACACACTCAAATCCTTCAATGGCTCCGGTTTTAAGCCTTACGGTGTCCTTCCTTCGTTGTCAGTCATGCTAGAAGGAAAAACGGTCCAAGTCGAAGTGGAAGTATTTGATGCTCCTCTCAATTACGATAACATCATAAGATATGATCACATCCTGCTCCTCTTCACCCTGTGGTCTCTGTTGGTCCCTTTGCGAAATGGGGTATCGATTTAATGACATGTCACCCCTGCTCGATCAGGGGGCATGGATACATTATTGTAGCTGTAGATTATTTTACGAAATGGGTTGAGGCGATGCCGACATTTGACAATACTGGAAAGACTACATCATTACTCATTTTCAATCACATCATAACTCGTTTTGGTGTTCCTCAGGCTATCATCACTGATCACAGTAGCCATTTTAGAAGCTTCATGATGTCCGGAATCACTGAAAAGTTAGGTCTTCTCCATGAAAACTCAACGCCCTATTACCCACAAGAGAATGGCCAAGTCGAAGTGATTAATAAATTTCTCATAACCATGCTTTGACGAATGATAGGGATTCACAAAACAAGTTGGCATACAATGTTGTTTTCAACATTGTAGTCTTACCGGACGTCCGTTAAGTCCGCTACTGGGTTTACACCTTTCCGGTTAGTCTATGGTCTAGAAGCCATCCTCTCGATTGAATGTGAGATACCCTCCTTAAAATTAGTCGTCAAACTCCTACCAAACACTTATGTAAAGGAATAATGTCTATTGTATTTCATGCGATTAGATGAAACTCGACACGATGCTACCCTAGTCATATAAGCCCAAAAGAAACGTTTCAAGGCCCAATACGACAAACATTTCAAGCCTCACGTCTTCTCCGAAATAGATCTGGTTCTCCTCTATGAAAAAGATCGAGATATGCTAGGAGCTGGAAAATTCAAAGCCATGTGGTGAGGTCCTTATATCGTTAGACGAGTATTGGAGAAAGGAGCTTACGAGTTAGTATATTACGACGGTATCCCTTTGAGTGAACCCAGAAATGGGTTGTACTTAAAGAAGTACTATACATAAGCTCACCTGTGCACGAGTACTTGTATTTTATTGTATCATACTTCTTGTGTGTTACTGTAGTATGCTTTTTTTGTTATCTGGTCTCTACCCTTATGTTACGTTGTGTTTGGTTTCCAGATGTCGGAGTCTTCTCTACCCCACATCAGCTTCCCTGATGGCGCTAGACATAGTACTCATAACCTTTCTTCTGCTGCGTGGGCAATTTACGCCCCTACAAATGAACTTATGACTCTAAGAGGTGTGTGCCTCGACCGAGCGACCAATAATATTACAGATTATAGCATCGTTATCGAATTGTTGATTGATGCTATCTCGCTCGGTATCCGTCACTTGGTTGTGCGACTCGATTCGTAGCTCATAGTACTACAATTAAGTAATGTTTATGCTATTTGAAGTCCTACTTTGTTACAGGTATATTTGCAAATTTACCCCTTGGAACGTTATTTTGATTATATTGAGTATCAACGTATTCCTAGATGTCTAAATACATTAACTGATGCATTAGATAACTATGTATTAGACAAACATTTGGGTCATTTATAAATCAATCACATCGCAAGTATCACACAACACAAGATAAACCGGTAAAAGCCGTATGTATATATAACGATCAAAAAGTTTTTTACAAAAATTTTTTGTCCAAGAACCAAAATTTCAAAATCTGAAGCTCATAACTTCTACAAAGTAACATCATGGATGACGTACACGGTAACACATGACTTCCCAGGCAACCATACGAAGAAATCGACCAATAGACTCTGACACGCCCACCGTATGATGCTGATAATGTCGCGAGACCTCTCCAAGATGCATGTCTGAAATGTCTGCAGTCAAACCCTCTAAGTTTTGTTCCACTACCTCATTAATCTTTAGTGTCCCATCATGGCACTGGAGCCACCTCTCCTTGTCACTGAATAGGAGAAGTACCCAGAGGTCGATAAGGCCCCACGTCTGTGTCATAAAAAAAGAATTTTTGTAATTAGACCTTGGACAAACATAAAACCATTTGCATATGATAAAATTCAAAAAAAACATTTAAAAAGTAAAAAATGTGTACTTCTTACCTAGATCTCCCCACTGAGCGCCCTCGGGCAGGGCCAAGTCTAGATCCCCTCGGATGTCCAACCTGGCATAGGCATAATGATCAACCATCAACATCTGTGGTCGCAACCAGTCAAACAAGGAATCATTGTATTTGATGATTGGTCCAACTACATGTCGGGCCATGAGGTTACACCACCTCAGTATCCTCGGATCCTCTAGAGCCAGTAAAACCCACTCAACCTGCAACCTCACTGAGGGAACCCTCTCAATAAATAAGGACACCAATAGTGACCCGTACCCGAATTTCTTCAGGTCGCCTCTCCTGTATTTAGTCAACTGCCTCTTCACGCTACGAAGGACTGTGTCTGACCAGTTAAAGACTCGAGGCTCAGTATAGTCTATGGCATACTTAAAGTAGCTCTAGAGAGCCATGTGTGGAGCAGCACTCCCAGCCATATGAGCAATGGTGAACAAAATAGTGTGAAGGGTCAAATCCTGGACCCCCCAAATGGTCACTTTCCCTTTGCTTCTTTCTGCCTCTGGAACACAGTACTCACGACAATATTCACTCATAAGAAGCCCACCACCTTGGCTACCAGTCAAGCTAGCGTGGTACCCATGCCGTGACAGTCCTGTCAGGAAATAAACGTCCTCAATATCCAAGGACAATGTGTGGACCCCTACATGGAATACTTGTTGGTCCACATCCCACATATGAACGAGGTACTCCAACAACCTGACTTGGGCCCTCATACCTGGGATCCGAAAAAATTTCAGGAGACCACAGTCTCGCAAAGTGGCAACGGTGCCTGGGTTATTCCTGGAAATAGCATCATCTTCTTCATGCTCTCTTTCACGCCATTCCAGAACCATGGTGACAGCCAAATGCCTACACAAGAACCATAAGAAGAAGGTCAACAACTCTGTTCAAGCCTTGGTACATTTTTCATTGAGAAAACATTAAAGAAAATTTTCATTTTGCGGTTCTCGCAGGTGCCCCTTTGGCACAGTGCGAGGCTCTCGTAGGTGCCTTTGGGGCCACTTGTGAGAATCATGCATTCTCGCAGGTCCCATGTGGCTAGCCTACGAGAATGCCTGAGCGCAAATTTTAGCCCTACAACAAGCTCAAAAACTTGAAATTTACCAATGAAAACAAAAAATTGAACCATGAAAAGATAGAAGACAAGGAGCTTACCTCACTGTCAGAGACGGTTCGCCAAATGGTTGTTCGTACCTTCCACAATCAAGCACCGAAATTCAAGGGCAAAAGAGGGGTTTTTGGGCTAAAATCTTGGTAAAGTTACAATGACTATGGTAAAAGAACTTTTACCCACTTATATTTACTTTTTACCATTTTTGTTGGTTTTTATAATTGTTTTATTTATCAAACCTGATGCCTAATACCCCTATGAGTGCGAATTTTTGTAGACATAACGACTTCAACATCCATACGTAGGGATACATATATTTTCTCTTTTTCATCGCATGTTTGAATTGTTTTTTATGGTTTTTTGCACAAAACCTTGATCTTGGTCTTTGTCCATTCTCACGCTCGAAAATACATGAGAACTTAATCAAGCACACTTTTATCACTTTTTCAGGCTCAACAAGGTTATATGAAAAAGGAACCCCCTGGAGTCCTCTTTAAGCTCTTTTCAGACTCTCTAAACATGAAAAGATTGCCAAGAAATCTTGCTATTTTCACGCTCGTTAAAATATTTGAAGAAAGCATATGTTGGGCAGTAATTTATCTCTTTTTCGGTCTCATCAGACTATTTTATGAAAAAGGAACTGAGAGAGTTCCCTTTTGAGTGTTTTTCTAGACTCTATAATCATGAAAAACTTTCGAGTTTTCTATCTTTGGACTCGTTAAACAAACATCGAAAGACCCGTAATGGGACCGAACCACTCCTTCCTAGGGTTTGTTAAACATACTCTGAAGGTCTCATCCGAAGGATGAACTTACATCAACAAGCATATGTTATCATCCTCAAGCTTGCGTAAAAATAAAGAGGTACTCGTCAGAAATGGTTGGGGAAAATTTGGGAAAGGGATATGTTTTCGTATTCATATCATTGGCAATAAGTGTTGCTCTTGAACATGACACCCCCCTATTCATTATCTGAAGCCGGTTTGGAAAATCCATTTATCTTTCATTCGACTTGCTACATGGTCATATCCTAAGTCATATTTGAGTTAGTGTTGCCAAATCATTGGTCGTGTCATTCATATGTTCAAGAAAAGTTCATCTGAAACCTCTATTGAGTCGGCCATCTGCAGTTGTCCATTCTCTCCGTGTCGACCTTCCCCATGTCTAGTTCAACCTATATCATGCTCTGTTTCACCTTCAAAGTCTGTTACTCATTTTGTGTCATTGATGGGGGATACATCAAGGCCCTCCTGTGACGAGTTTTATTCCGTCGACTCCAACTCATTATCCGGAAACAAGACTTATAAATTATTTTGTACCTTGGAACTTGCATGCCTCAATGGCAGGTTTCCTCACTTTCGACAGTGGGTTTTCATCATTGACCCCTGATCGGGAGATTTCATCGAATGTTCGACCTCAACTCATTTATTCACATTCGGTGGATTGTACTAGTGTACCTTGGGAGTCATTGACATTAATGGTGATTTCCCTCGCACTTGTTAACGATTTTATCAATGACCGGTAATCAAGTGGTTTCTATCATGTTCGACTTCAACACATGTAATCACATGGTTAGATTCGTACTTTCAGGTGACAGGATTGAAGACCCTGGGTCTCATCTCTTTGATCTAGGCTGCGATGGAATATGTATAATTTGCTGACACATAGATCCACTTTGTATGTCTCGTGGCTATGTAATCTTAATTTGAGTCTTCTTGCATGGATCCATAGTGTATTCTTGGTGGCTATGCAATATTTTGACGGCATGGATCCATGGTGTATGATTAGTGGCCATGACCTATTTTTATGATTTCATCTATCTGTGATCTGAGTATGGGAATGCCTACCTCAGAACTAGTATGATATTATGTAGATGCTTGGTTGTTTGCAGGTTTTCGATTAGCTGCGCTCCTGGTTTCCGACACACACACGCAGTTTACAAAGTATTTCGGTTGTCACTGATTCCGGCCTCATACTTTGGGGGGGCATTTTGTTACACATGATTTTGGTCATCTTGGTGATGTATTAACAATGGTGTACTCAGGTTCCCAACAAGAACTTTCTCCTGAGAAAAGTGGCATTTATCTCCTTCCAGAAAACATATTTTCAAAGTGAGTTTGCAGGTTTCATATGGCCTAGGGTGAGAGAATGACACATTCTCGCAGGTCACCTTCATCTAGGGTGAAAAATTCTCGGAGGTTTCTCTATACACAGGGCGCAAACTTGTTTTTAAGCTTGGAAAAGAGAAGAAGTCTCGAGGGTTCTAGAAGGGAATCTTCTAGAAAATGAGTTGGCATTCGTATGGTTATCATTTTACTGGCTTCTCTGATTTGGTGGGATCATTCTCATCCATGTAACCATCTCACCCTCTCCTATATATTGAAAGGATTCTCATGGAAAAGGTTAAGCAAGATTAATTGAAG
>JZKD02S0783356.1:130651-149259 GCA_000966675.3 Picea glauca
GTGGAGTGGAAAGGATGGCTAGGAGGGATTCCATTGGACCAATTGGTGCTCTATTACAAAGACAAAGAAAGAAGGTGGGTGGGGTATAAATAACATCCATGCCTTTGGAATATCCTTGGTGGCCAAGTCTCTTTGGAATATGATAACAAGGGAAAATCATTGGAATAGGTTGATTGAACAAAAATATATGGCCCCAAATAACTTCCTATCATGGATTCATAAGGAATATAACAACTGGATAAATGGATTGAACCATAAGAAGGCCTTGGTGTTTTCCTTCAACCTAATTAGTAGCTTCTTGGCATGGAATGTTGGAGATGGCAGAAAGGTCAAGGTGGAAATGGATGCCATTATGGGATGTGGAAACAAGATATTCTTGTCCTAGGATTTGATCTAGAATTTACATTAGCAACATGTAATGCACCTCTCTTGAGTTGGGGATTTGTCTAGGATGGATTTGTGTTCAAAAAGATGGAAAAGTGCTAGAAATTTGGGACTCCATGGAGTTTGGGTGAGTATCTAGAATGATTTCATCATTGAATTTAAGAAGGTCCACATATATATATATTTGAGAGGGAGAAGAAAACCTTGTTTGGATTGGAAACAAAGATGGAGGAACTTATGAACAAAAAAATCGGATGCAAGATCCTGATGACACCTGAAATTGGTCCTTCTATTTGGTGGTGGGATAAAATATGGAAGGTAAAGGTCCCAATTTTTATTTTTTTTATGTGGATGACCTTACAAAATAAAATTATTACTTCAAAGGATTTGCAATAAAGATCAGTCCAAGGATCAGGGGTTAGTGTTCTTTTATTTCAAGAAAAGGAAACCATTGTACATCTATTTGTACAATATTTTTTTTCCAAGCATGCATGGAAGGATTTTTGTCATTGTGTAAGCTTAAGGGACCTTTGGAATGAGGAAACTATCAACCATAGTTTGTATAGTTGGTATCAATGATTGTAACTAAAATAGTATAGATATATCCCATATCTAATTCTATGGGGTTTATAGCTAGCCTGTAATGGTAGTTTTTTTTAGGAAAAAAAAACCTATAATGTTTTAGGTACATTAATAGGTAGTGGTTGTTACAGGATAATACCCCTGTGGACAAGTGGATTTCCTCTTGGATACTAAATCCCTATGACCAATACAGAAAAGTGCTATTGTGGACACTGACTTTCGTTTTCATGAAGCTAAACTATCCAAAGAAGAAGAAGGAAGAAGAGTAAATACCTTTTTACCGACGTTTGTCCTTGCTTGATCCAGGTCGATCTTGATCTACAAGTTCTTCAGAAGGTCCTACAATACAATGAGAAAAAACAACGAGACATACTTCCTACTCTACCATGATTAGATTCATAATGGATCTATGACAGAAACAAGTTCATGAAACGTACACAAACTTTAAAGGAAACAGGCCAAGCATAGATTTATATTAATGAAAACAAAGTGAAATGATTACAGCCATAGATGTAGGTGCAACAGATTCACCAATATATCTTTGTCTAGACCCTTGCTCAAATAATCCACAGAAAGAATGATTATACTTCAATGATATCTCCCTTATGAGATCATAAGTTTGATGCCTTACAATGTCTCTATATTCTTTTACTATGAGAGGGCCTCCTTATATAATCTTAGAGAGACCCAACCACCTAAGAGATTCTTGGATTAGGTTGAGGATCTCTCTCCATTAGTTGTGGATCCTCCCTAAGATGTATCCTTGACCTAAGATTCGAATCCAAATGACTTCCAAGATAAGGAGGATTTTTTCCTTGATTCTCCTCAACAACCCAAAATTTGCTCAAACAGGCCATCACTCCCCCAAAAGGGTGCACAGAGTGTTGCAATGCTCCCCCAAAGAAGGCTAGGGAGCACTGGCACTCCCTAACAGTGGGTAGGGGAGCGCTACCCAAAATTCCTTAAGAAAATAATAGAGCTCCCCCAGAAGGGTGTACAGGGTGATACAACACTCCCCCAAAGGAGGGTAGGGAGTGTTGGCACTCCTTGATAGTAGGTAGGGGAGCACTACCCTCCAAAATTCATTTTTAAGTGCTTTTTTCCATGGAAAAATATTTGTACTTCTCATCAGATGATTTCTCCTTCTTAAACCAGTCTTTGAAGGTGTCTTAAGTATCCTTATGATGTCGTTAGAGACATGACATAGGGAAGATGACAGTATGATGTTTTCAACACTTGCGACATTTACGACACTTGCGAGGATGACAATAGGTCATCATTGAAGTGAGTAATTTTGATGTATAACAGATTGCCCCCCAAAGTACGAAGTTAAAAGATGGAAACTGATGATTGAAGTACTTTGTAGACTTTTTCGAGCAAGGGTATGGACTCAGAGAACCTGGTAGAATATGCACACAACCATCAAACAAATATTATGACATGTTTCAAACCCAAGGCAAGCATACCTATGATTGGGTGATAAATACTTGCAAGGTATGATCACCATAAGATACACTGTGGATCCATAATTATATTAACAAAAAGTATAGCCACCAAAGATACAATGTGGATCTATACTTCCATGACATGAACTGATCGTAGCCACAAAAAATACACTGTAGATTTACGAGATGACAAGACATAGCCACGAACGAATACAAAGTGGATCTATGTGACAATATATGTGTAAATATTCAAGAGAAACCTCGTCGCAACCTAGGCAAAGTACATATCAGAGTGATCACTCAACCTAGGGTATTCTTACCGATCCCAATGTAGTACGAATCTAACCATGTGAATAGATATCCTGATGTCGAACATGGAAAAAACCACTTGATTACCGGTCAATGAGGTAAAACATTAACAAGCGTGATGGAAATCACAATGGATGTCAATGATTCCCAACGTACTCTAGTACATTCCATCGAAAGTGAATGGATGAGCTGAAGTAGAACATCCGTGGAATCATCTGATCAGAGGTCAATTATGTAAACCCATTGTCGGACGTGAGGAGGCCTGCCATTGAGGCATGCAGGTCCCAAGGTACTAACTAGGGTTTAAGTCTAGTTCCCAGATAATGTGTTCAAGTCAACAGGTATAGACTCGTCGCATAGGGCCTTGATGTATCCCCCATCAATGACATTAAACTGACACAGATAGGTAAATTGGTAGATCAAATGAACATGGACTGAAAAGGGTATTGAAATAGGATATTTGTGGTGGTTGACTCTCAAGGAAGATACTTCACTGGAACACTGAGGCACAACAGCAGAAACATGACATGGACCTGTTAGCAACATTACTTGTCTTCAGCATCAGGATATCCAGGTCTGCAGGTTGCACGAGGAGTGCCCAAGCGCAGCGCATAGAAGAAGTCCTGTTCGAACTTAAAATCAAGCGAGCGGGCAAAGTTATAGTGTCAACGGTCTTGATCCATCCACATGAGTAGATCGACGGTTGGCGGGAAATCGCAGAAAGAAGAGTTGCGCCGAGATTAGCGCAAATGGATCGCGCCCATATTGTATGCAGGGAAGAATAGCGACCGTCCATACAAAGGACGCATGGCGCGAGATCCAGCCGCGTCAACTTTTTGGTAGTCGCGAGTTCGAAGGGTGAAAGTTCCATATCACTCTGTATCATGAAGCCCCGAGCCCCAAAGTGATGATAGCACCCAAAGTCGGGCCCACAGTATCAAGGGGCAGTCTCAGCCATCCATTTGAAGTGGACACATGGCGCATGAGTAGGCTCCCCGCCTTTACACCTATCGCAGTTTTGAAGCACAAAGAGAAACTCCCTCATATCCTGATACGTGAAGTAGAGAGAGCGTCCAGGACCTGGACCCACAATATTACCGAGTGAGTTTCAGGACCGTCAGATCTCAAAGGGACGCGTGGCACCTGATGGAGCCATCTCAGCATTTCGCTCATCGCGATTTAAAAAAAGAAAGGATCAACTCCTTTTTATTCGCGAACGCCGAAATCCCCTGTGGAATTAAAAGCAGGGTCATGGTCCGTGGTCATTTGGGAAACAACAGATCTAAGAAAAAGGGGATAAAAGCGTTGATTCTAGTCACCGAAAGGATCATCGCGATTCCCAGATGCCAGCGGATACGATTTCTCTCTTGGTTTTCCGCTTGGAGTAAATGAAGGCAAGAACGGATGGTTGAAACCTCCTTTCATTCATTGAATATGAGATATGGAGGGTCTGGCAAGTGGTCTGTTTGAAGGAGTTCTGTGTACTGATTATCCAAAGAAGCCATGCCAAAGTCCTCGATTAGACAGAGAAGTCTGCACACACCATTTTGGCCTTTAATGTTTCGTCTACCTCCCCTACAAAGGCCATGCGAAGTTAAGGTAGCATCTATCATAGGCATAAAATCATCCTGAGTCTGCATGGGCAGACTGTTAGAAGACATGCAGACGCAATATTTTTAATGCAACGTCTTGTTTTTTCTGTTGTTGTTGTTTTGGAGTATATGTAGGCGTTTTCGCCATTTTTGTAGGGATCGATGGTTGAGAAAGGCTCCCGATTGTAAAGTTTTGATGAAGCGCTGGTCGCTCTGGTCAATATAGAATGCATTTGAGATTTCTTACTTTATGGATGTCAGTTTCTTGTCCATCTCTTTGTATATTGTGTTAGAACAACTCGGAATTGGAGGATCTAGTCGAGTTGCAGCTGTTATAGGATGATGTAGGTTGGATCACTGTAACAGTTGTATTGTTTCTAATCGGTTCCTGTGATTTTCTTAGTGTTGAACGACTTGGAATTGAAAGATACATTCAAGTCACCCTTCAGTTTCTTGAAGATCTAGACCAAGAGGATATTGGTTTTTGAGTTTTTCATCCTCAAGCTTCTGAAGGCCTGTTACTTGAGGTAGTCTTGCTCACCCTTCTCTCAAGTCTTCCATCTACCACCCTTTAATCCATTTACTGACGGAAGTTGGATCAAGACCTCCCTTGTTTTCTACATGCTAGACCCAGTTTCCTGAGTTAAAGCTATACCATATTGAGTCATTGTCCATCCGATCACCCCATTAAACAAATCGTGACATAAAACTGATGGGCGTCGGGCTCTGCTCCTGCTAGCAATCTAGGGGTGACTTCTGACGCTAACAGGACCAAAACATGATGATGCAATGGATACTGGGACTTTCGTCGGGTGACCCAAAGGAGTAAAGAAACTCATAGGATTGGTTTAGTGCAGAGGTTCAGTGGATTAAAATGTATGAAAATACATAGTTCCATGTTCAAGGGTGACCATAAGAGTTACTGGTAATGTTCTCAAAAATTGCTTGTCCTGCTTCCTTCAATTTTTTCCCCCATCTAGATAGACAAGTACCTCTTTTTAATTTATCAATCTCAAGGAGGGTAAAACATGCTTGATATAACTCACCTTCGGTAAGTTCCTCTTCCTTTATTTTATGAACTAGAAGAAGTAAAGGTTCGGTCCCATATGGGCCCTTCAATGTATGATTGTTTAACGAGTCCAGAAAAGGTAAACTCAGTGGTTTTTCATGTTTAGAGAGTTTGAAAATAAATTAAAGACAACTCCAGGGTTGTCCTTTTTCATAATATTAGTCTTGCGAGGCCGAAAAAGAGATAAATTATCACTCGGAAGATGCCCTTTCAAACCTTTTAATGAGTGGGAAAGGAAGCAAGATCACTTGGAAATATTTTCATGTTTAGAGAGTCTGAAAAGAGCTTAAAGGAGACTCCAGGGGGTTCCTTTTTCATATAACCTTTATGAGTCCGAAAAAGTGATAAAATTATACTCGATTACATTCTCACCTTTTTATGAGCGTGAGAAAGAACAAAGACTAAGCTCGTTACTCTTCCCCCAAATTGAAATCTAGTGGCTTAACTCCAGAATGATAATCAAATGCTGGAGACATTCCCCCCAAGCTTCAATTCATTCAACGACTTTGAGGTTGTTACCAATTTCTATTCTAGATGGAGAAAAAGGATAAGGGTGGATGAAATGAAGGTTCAAATACAAGACCTAACGAAAGACTCGACTCGACATATACGAGATTTGGCAAAATAATCGACCTGACAGGAGAGGTGACTGTTTAATTTTTTAACGGGCTTGACACAGAAGAAGAACTATGCTCAAGACTCCAGGTTCAATCCTCAGATTGTTGTTTCATTTTTTAATGAGATTTCCACAGATAAGATAAACTATGCTCGTTACCTCTTCTTGATCATGACTTCCAAGAGGATAATGCCCTGGAAGGAACACATGTCAAGGGACAAAACTCCGTAATGGCTTCCAAGAGATCTTCACTGGATGGAAGGAAAACACTCTGGAAGGAACACATGTTGAGGTTCATGATAATGGTAAGGAGATCAGGCTCCAATAGCCCTACCGAATAAATCACCACATCAACTACCAGATCTAAGTCATTTCAAGTTGAAATCATGGGAGATAATGCCACATAATTAACCTGTGGTAGGGGTGATACCGGCTGCATATAAGAACTGTGTAGGGAGGTCATTGGATTGATGGTCAAGTCAGGGCCAACGAATGAAAGTTGATCAATAGTCACCATTCTTCCATCGTGCGGGAAATATATCACACGAAAAAGAGTGGACACAATAGCTTTCATGGAATCGACATAATCTCGCCCAAGGAGTAAATCAAAATCCAAGGGGTCCTTGACTACCATAACATCAATAAAGACAGTTTTCCCTCCCAAAGTTATCAGAAACTGAGGAAGGATCCCTAAAGGGTGACTAGTTCTTCTGTTAAAAGAGAACAAAGTCTAGGTAATCGACATAAGTTGAGGATAACCCAAAGCTTGCCAAGCAATAGAGGAAAAAACACTAACAGACGAACCATCATCTATCAACGCATGAGGAACGTCCCGACCATAAACCTGTACTATAATCTTGAAAGGAATGTGAGAGGGAAGACGAGGTCCAGTTAGCACACCCCAATAAAAAAGGATGGCCTCATTACTTGGAGGGGGTTTCGCAGGAGAAAGAGGAATGCCCCCCAACATGGTAGATTCTCTATCAATGAGAAAAATGTGGGCAGAATCAGGTTTACTCTCTTGAGGGAGAGTAGGGTTGATTGATGATGGGATTAGATCGACCACATTGGCACTCTTTAGAGGAAGAGTGGGATTGACTGATGAAGTAACCAAAACAATCACTTTGGCACTCTTTGGATGAAGGGTGGGACTGACCGAGGAAGGAACTGGATCATTCACTTTGACACTCTTCAGAGGAAGAGTGGGGTCGATCGATGGCAGAACTGGAGAAACCACATTGACACTCCTCAAAGGAGGAGTGGGATTGACCGATGAAGTAACCAGAGCAACCACTTCGACACTCATCAGAGGAGGAGTGGGACTAACCAATGACAGAACTGGATCAATCACTTGGGGTTCACTTTTCATATGAAAAGTGGGGCTGATCAATGACAAAACTGGATCAACTACTTGGGTTAGTGGTTCAATCGAGGATGAAACTAGATTGACCACCTGATCAACCAGACTGGTCGGCGATGGAACCAGATTGACCATTCCATCAACTAACTATGGGTTGGAGGAAATATTATGATAACTAGTTGGAAGTTGAAGCTTTTCCAAAAGAGAAGAAGCCTCGTCCATATGAGGAAAAACGTGAGAATAATGATCACCTTTTCATAACATGAAAGGAAACTTGACAATTGTCTTCTTCTTACCAACCTTAACATTAAATTTGACGGGGCATCACTAGCATGTACATCAGGGGACGATGATGTGGAGAACCACATTTCTAATACCTTGGGAAGACCAAGGAAATCCCTCAGAAAGTGGTCACCCTTACAAAGACTTCAAGGGAATTTGGGTTTCAAATTCTTCAGTTTAATCTTGTTGACCTTATCAACACTCCCAGTACTGTTAACAGTAGTTGGTTGCTGAGATCCAACGTCTGACTTAGTTGGAGGCTTGGTCCTTTTCGGGTTCTTCTTCTTCTTCTCTTTCCATTTCTTCTTCTTCTGATCAGCCTGGCTACTTTCTTTAGTGATTTCACTAGGCGAAGAAGGAGAAAAGGAAGGAGACTTAATGGGTGAAGAAAGAAAAATCTAAACATTGGGTTGACGTGTGGGTGGTGTAATGACATCTAAAGTATTAGGTGAAACTAAAGCATTGGGAGGATTCGAGATCACTGGAGTGGGGAATAACCAAACTGGTAATTTGATGGTGAGTCCCGAAAGACTCAGTGTGGCAATGTACGGAGGACCAAAGTTTCCAAAAGAAGGAAAGGTGAAAGGTTCCCCGGGACAAGGGGTTCCTCCATTGGTATTCCCAGGAGTTAATTCCATTAACATTGACTCAGCCTAAGGTCCACTAAGTAAAACAAACAACACACGCTATGAATCTAAAAGTAAACAATCAAACAAAATTTCCCACAATAAAACCACTAGTTGGTGATGAAATCCAACATCGCGAGATCAATATAGGAAGGGGTGGGGATAGAGCGGGTGGATCAGTTACGTTGGTGGCCTACTTAATGGACTTATGCCTTGGTGTAAGCTTCCACACAGTAAATGTGGATTTACCCTCCAAGGAGCCTGAGTGAGTTTGACCAACGTCTGTTCATGTATGACATTGAAGATTATGGCTACTAAGGTCACCAACTCCTAGTCAGCCCCTAAGCGACTACAATCGATAGTCCAGTCCGAACGTATGGGCAGGATAAAAAGTCGAAAATCCTTCGAGAGAAATGAGGACAAATGGATCGGTAGAACTCTAGAGGACCCTGAACGGATTCAGAATTCACGAAGCACCGAGACCAAATGAAGAAAGTTTAACCTCAAGGAGAACCCCCAATATACGATCTGACTACTACGAATGATTGAACCACAGAGGGATAATCTCCGTAACTCTCCCGAACATGACCTTGTGCGTAACCCCTGTGTGAGAGGTGGATCCTAAAAAGCCTAAACGATAATTGGATTTTCTCTCCCTATCGCAAGATGTTAATGTTTGTTTGACATCTTTGGAAAGTTATCCTTTCAACCTATTCCAAATCCCTACACCTTAAGATAATGTAGGTTTGCTAACAAAAAATGTAAAAATGTCTGATGAATTTTAGTTAAGTGCTTGATTTTAAGGCTGTTGTTTACTCAGAGGTGCATGAGAGTGAAAACTAATGATATCATGACTCAATTCCCAAAACATGCATAAGAAATGATAAGCAGTATTTTCTTTCAATGAATGTCTATTTAAGGGAAGGAGAAGGATTTTCCTTTCACTTTCAAACACTAATATGAAACGACCTCATGCAATATTCCTCAATCAAAAATCCGACACAATGTTAAAATGTTTATATGTGACTGATAATCCGTTTGATGCAAATATTCCTATGTTAATCAATCTTCAAGATCTATGACATTTAAGCAACCTGGAAGAAAACTTCAAATAAACAAAAGAACACACTCATTGTGATCAAACAATAAAAAAGAAAACCAAATCCAGACAGGAGGAAATGCTTGGAGAAAAGATCTCGAAGATCAAAATGAAATAGTGAAAAGATCTTTGAATTTCCTTACAACAACTTTCGGTCAATCAGATAAGTGAGAAAGCAGTAGATCGACTCCAAATCTCAGGGAAAAAGAGTGACTCAAAGAAAGGAAAATAGATGTCAAAAATCCAAACAAAACATCATTAATCCTTAGAAATCAAATAATTGGAGGCTAAACAAGGGCACACTAAGATAACATAAACCCTGAGCAGATGAATCAACAAAAAGAAGACTGATAAAAACTACTCCCAAGAAGATTTTTGCAGAAAAAGGGGCAACGCTCTGGTGTCAAGGGTACCAGAGTGTTTCAACTCTCTTTGGGAGCCTGCTAGGGAATGCCAATGCCCTGGAGGTAAAGTTAGGGAAGCGCTAACCTCTCAGAACTCAAAATTTTGCCGAGAAATAAAAAAAAAAACTCAGGAAAAATGCAAAAATTCATTGTGTAAGATGAATCCAAGAGCCAAAAACACATCTAAGGATCAAAGACACATCATGGAGAAGATAAAATAATGATAAAAGTCCAAAACAAGACCTAGGAAAGGAAACAAAAATCAAAGTTCCTCCTCAGTGGAGTCGTCAATTTCTGTTACAGGATAATCCTCCTGCGGACAAGTGGATTTCCTGTTGGATACTAGACCCCTGTGACCAAGATAAAAAAGTGCTATTGTGGACACTGAATTTCCTTTTCATGAAGCTAAACTATCCAAAGAAGAAGAAGGAAGAAGAGTAAATACCTTTTTACCGACGTTTTTCCTTGCTCGATCTAGGTTGATCTTGATCTCCGAGTTCTTCATAAAGGTCCTACAATACAATGAGAAACAAAAATGAGACATACTTACTACTCTACCATGATTAGTTTCATAATGGATCTATGACAAAAACAAGTTCATGAAACGTACACAAACTTTAAAGGAAACAGAACAAGCATATATTTATATTAATGAAAACAAAGTGAAATACTTACAGCCATAGATGTAGGTGTAGTAGCTTCACCAAGCTCTCTTTGTCTAGACCCTTGCTCAAGTAATCCACACACAAAATGATGATTCTTCAATGATATCTCCCTTATGAGATCATAAGTTTTATGCCTTACAATGTCTCTATATGCTTTTACCATGAGAGGGCCTCCTTATATAAGCTTGGAGAGACCCAACCACCTAAGAGATTCTTGGGATAGGTTGAGGATATTTCTCCATCATTTGTGGATCCTCCCTAAGATGTATCCTTGACCTTGGATTCGAATCCAACTGATTTCCAAGATAAGGAAGATTTTTTCCTTGATTCTCCTCAACAACCCAAAATTTTCTCAAACAGGCCAGCGCTCCCCCAAAAGGGTGCATAGAGCATTGCAATGATCCCCCAAAGAAGTCTAGGGAGCGTTGGCACTCCCTCACAGTGGGTAGGGGAGCGCTACCCAAAATTCCTTCAGAAAATCCTAGCGCTCCCCTAGAAGGGTGTACATGGTGCTACAACGCTCCCCCAAAGCAGGGTAGGGAGCGTTTGCACTCGCTGATAGTGGGTAGGGGAGCGTTGCCCTCCAAAATTCATTTTTAAGTGGTTTTTTCCATGGAAAAATCTTTGTACTCCTCATCAGATGATTTCTCCTTCTTAAACCAGTCTTAAGTGTCCTTATGATGTCGTTAGAGACACGACATAGGAAAGATGACAGTATGATGTTTGCAACACTTGCGACACTGTGACATTTACTACTCTTGCGATGACGACAATAGGTCATCATTGAAGTGAGTAATTTTGATGTGTAACAGTGTCTCTCTTCAAATTATACAAAAATAACCCCTTCCATAAACCCCTGCGATTGATTAGAGAGATATATACAAATAAATCTTTTAGCTGGGGATTCTTTGACGGGACCTGTCAGGGGACAAAAAAACAATGTGGCCTAGGTGGAGCCCTATATTTCAGAAAAAAAAATTATATCCTTTAAGGAAAACATAATTATGGGATCTAATAATGTTTTGGAGTTGATGGCACTAAATACATTCCTTAAAAAATCATTTGACGATGGGATCTGATAACTACAAGTTTTTGGTGATTCTTCCTTTATGGTTAACTGGATTCAAGGTTCACATATTATTAAAAACTTAGATATATTATAGGTAGCTACTCATGTGAAGGAGATCCTTTCAACATTCTCCAAACTCAATTTCACACATATTTACTGTGAGCTGAATGAACATGAAAATATATTCTCAAAGGATGGCCTCACAATATTACGAGGTGAATTTCACTTTGTGGAGACATCCAAGGATGCATCAGTGGAGACTCGAACAACAATATAATTCTCACTTTAGATAATTTCTCTTTTGATGTTTTTATATGAAAAAATTAAATCTAATTTAGTCTATTAATGGTCCTTTTTAGTCTCTTAATAATGGTAAAGAAGATTTTCCAGTTCCTCGTTGAAACAACTATACTATGGGACATTTTCAATTTTTTGGGGGAGTATAATCATAATTTTTGTCACTACTTACTAAATCTAGTTCTCTAGCACATGAATAATGCATTTTTATTCCTTTTAGTAATAACAATGCGAATTTTTTTTTCCGGGAAAGAAAATATATTTAACATGATTTTTTTTATAAAATATGTTAATATATATTTATTGATATATATTGAATTATTAATATGGTTGTTTCAAACCTCAAGCAATTTAGCCAAGAAATATGCAGTCAATCTTATAAATATCACCCCATAAATTAAAATGAGTTATGCAAATGGAGTCATAGTCACTCCTACGCATGGTCATGGTGGCTAGGGTTTAACCCCGGTTGCTCACTACCCGAGTGTGTGCTAGGCCTATAGCCCTCGTACCTTCCTCCTTCCTCAACCATGGTTGTGGCCTCATTTATTTTGTGGGTGCCCCAAGCCTTGGGGGTGTTCCCTCCATCTCAATGTCCAAGTCGATTTCAGTTTCACAGTCTAGTGCCTCTTTTTGAGATGTTGTTAAGAGGGACTTTTCTCCCTCTTCTTCGTGTCTTTTGGTTCAGGAATCCCCTTATCTTGTCATTCCCATGGGATAAAATGTTGAGGAAGAGGAAGAGTATTACATATCTGTGATTTTGGTCTATCACTTCAATGGTTTTTGGCCAAAGTTAGCAGATCCAACAACTCAATCTCAACCACTTTGATCTTTATCATTTAGCAACAAGATTTCATTCATCCTTGTGAAAAATGATTCTTCATTGTTGACTTCAACATTGAGGAGGATTGATATCTACTTTTCAACTAGGGTTCATGGTTTTCGAAAAGCTCAGGTTTGTGCATGAAACCATGGACTCCTTATTTAAATCCTACTACCGACATTCTCTCCTTAGCCCCAGTTTGAGTGAGACTCCCCAATATTCCCTTGCACTTTTGGGGTTTACCCTCTCTTGAAGCCATCAATTCGGAATTGGGAAAATTCCACTTTGCAAGCCATGAAACTATGAGGCACAACACCTCTATTTTTTCTTATATCTTCATGGAAATGGACTTAGTGAGGTTTCCCAATGGAATTTATTCTTACTGGTAAAAAATATTCTTGGTCTTAGAATCCATACTCTGAGAGAGTTTCCTTGCACCGTATATCTTGTTTTGAAACATGTCATCTTGCAACGCATTTTCCCAAAGGGTCGAGGAAGAATAGAAAGCATTGAAAATTCACTTGGTCGATCAGATATAATGACGACCATCATGTAATCTCAAAATAATGTAGATGTACTCCTCAAATCAGGGAAAATACTTCTCAATCATATCGTCCTATTCAATATTCAACCAACTCAGTTATCTCAAGACTCACGCCAAGAATCCACTCAGAAGCCAGAGAAAGAGGAATATTTCCTTTAGGTCTCAGAATAGGGAATTTGGATCCAAAAATATCATCATCCATTTGAATTCTAGGAAGATCAAGTTGAAGAAGCTGAGGTACTAGATCAAGAAGAAATACAAGATTTAGATAAAGAAAATCTAGGAATCGTAGGCATCGAAAACACCCTACCATCTGCAAGTGATGTTTGGACGGTACTCAGAAAGAAGAAGAAATGACATGTAACATCAAAACCAATGGTAACATGAAGTCAGGCTCGCAAGTCAGTGAAAAAGGTGAGCTCTTCCCCAAAAGGTTAATTTAGATGCAGTGTCTCTTCACTTTTATCCTTGGAGTCTTTTTCCAAGTGTATTCAGTAAGGTTGTTTTATGTGAATTTTTCATTTTATTATTTGAAATAGTCATTCACATCTTATAGTAGTTGTTTATTTGAGGCCCTAGATTGAACTGAATCTTCTTAGATTTTTTAACTCCTCTGCGTGCTTCGACCACACCCTTTTTTATAATACAAATCTCCCATTTTGTTGTCAAAAAAATACGATTGTTTCTAGTAATTATTCACATATAAACATAGGATTACATTAATTCTTATTTAGTTATTTAAAAATCAGTTAACAATTAATTATTGATGAATTATAATACATAATGAAATAATGTTATAATAATGTATTCACATGGTTTATTATATAGTTGAGTATATATTATTATGATGTTTTAGTAGTATTAGTAATATTAATATTAATATTACTATATAGATGAGTATATATTACCATTATTATGTTTTAATAGTAATACAAACAACACATGTTGATATAATATCAGTACTTATCATATTTTATTATGGCAAGTAATGTTGTTAAAATGAAAATGTTGATATGGTTTGACATATCTCCACATTAATATTATTTATCATATATTATTATTAAAAATATTCAATTTATTTAATCTATTATTAATAAAATTATATAATTATTTAGTATCAATATATATTTTATGTTATAATAATAATACAAACAATATTGATATTGTTTACTATAGAAGAAATTAATATTTGTATTATGTTATTATGGTGGCAAGTGCAAGGGGAGTCATTCTTGATCTTGGAGGAAGACAAGAATGTTCGAAAAATAGGGTATCCCCACATACAATGAACAAATTCAATAACCACTCACACAACTAGATCAAAGATCAACACACCGATGTTTTTAAGTGCTTAACCCTGGAAGAGGGAAATAGTCTACGACCCCAACAAGTGTGGCCACTTGAGGAAATTGTTAATGAAAGAGAAATATATTTCACAAGATATTTTCTCACAATCGATTATCAATGAATGACCCTCCATTGACTTTAAATTGAGTGTTAAACCAAATATCAATGTATGTGTTAAGTTCAAGGAGAATATGAACTGTTGGATCAATCTATATCTAGAACATATCGTGATCGTCAGATTACATAACTACAAATGCATATTAAAGAAACACACTAAGAAACATGTTGAGATTCAACAAGAAGATCCTAGTGAAAATTATTCACCTACACTAGGATGGAGCCTCAGGCTATTTTTAGGTGGAAGGCTATTTTTAGATGATGAACAAATTCTATTTATAGATGATGTCTATTTATAGATGGTGAGCGAATTCTATTTATAGATGTATGTCGACTATTATTATCCCTTAATAATAGTTGGACAATAAATATTAGTCTATTCTCAATGAGCACTTGGAAATAGTTAACTGAAGTGGAAAATCAGTTAGCTATAGGAAATTCGAGTTCAAAGGTTGACTGCTGGGACATGCAAGTATAATTAGTTTTAACTGAGTGATTCAAATTTGTAACAGAGTTGGATGTGTAGTTATGTGAGTTGTGAAATAGTTTAACTCAGTTAAGTGAGTTAAGATCAGTTGTTCTAGTTGTAACTGAACATACACTAGTGATAGATCAGTGAATTAATTATTAATTAATTCACAATCAGTGATCTCACATGCAACTGAAAATTCACCACTGTTAACTACATGCATGTCAAATCCAGTGGAGACCCAGTTGAGATAACAGGTGAAAGGGACAGTTTGACTATCAGTTGTGACATTAGTGAGTGCAATCATGCAACCACACACACATTGGATATGCCCATGAGGAATGTGTATCCTAGGCAAGTGGGATTCATTCATTGCAATTATTTCCATCACCATGGATTGCGCAGAGGAGGCAGGTTGTTTGGAAGCAGTAAATTGGCACATGAATTTGTCAATTTTTGTATGACAATGTGAGAAGATTGTATACTGTACTGAGAGCTCTTGGATTAGAGTTTTGTATGATATTTTTTCATGATCCATGATATATACATAATATATGATAGTGGGGTTTTTAGCTTTATGCTTTCCCGGTAAAAACTTATGTGTTATGTGTGATTGATCTTTCTTCTTGATATTGCAATTGTCGATCATGTTTTAAATTCCGCAAGAATTTTAGTAGAAGCGATTATGTATTTAACAATGGCATATAATTATTATATCAGGAGAATCCAAGGAATACATAATTTGTATTAAAATTTCTACATGGTATCAGAGCGCAAAATATTGCAGAAAATGAGTTTGTGATTGCATAGAATTCGAATTTGTAGAAAGACTTTCTTGGTTCTATAGTTGATTCAAGATTGAAATGGATTTCAATGGCTTGAGGTTAGAGTATTCACTCGAGGGGAACTCGAACTATATATCTTGGAAGGACATGATGGAGGTAGTACTAAAAGACAATGGCTTGAAGGAATTCATTGACAAGGATGTTCCTAAGCCAGATGCTGCAGACACTGCAAATCTTGATGCATGGAAAAATAAAGTGGAAAAGGTGAGGAGGATCCTATTGGAGGGAGTACGAGACCGCATTGTCTCAAACCTCCATGGGAAATCCACACCATATGAAATGTGGAAGGCTTTGATGGATCTATTCCAAAACAACAACGACCATAGGAAATTGGCGCTCAAATATAAACTCAGGAAGATCAAGATGGAGAAGGGAAACTCCATTCCAAAATATCTCACGAAGTTTGTCCAATGTCGGGATGAGCTGGGGAGTGTGGGAATAACAGTCGCTAATGATGATTTTGTGAGCTTGGCTCTCCTAGGACTTCCCAAGAATTGGCATAGTTATCAAGACTCTGTCAATGGAAGGGAAAATTTCCATATTGGGAACGACTATGGTCGGATTTGGTGTAGGAGGAGTTCAGGCGGAACACTAGAGATGGATCTTCATCAAAGCATGATGATGAAGATGATTTTTATTTGGATTCCAAGGAAAGGAAAGGGAAGGGGAATAAATTCCATTCAAAATACAAGTCTAAAGGCAAGAAGCTAGATTTGTCCAAAGTGAAGTGTTTTCATTGTCACGAACATGGGCATTTCACTACTAACTCTCCGTAGAAGAAGAAGAACAAGAAGGATGTTGGAGATGCAGCTGGTGAGGCCCTTGCCTCGCAATTTGAACTTGACTTCTCCTTGATTGCATGCATGGCATCAAGTTCATTGGGATCGTTGTGGTATTTGGATAGTGGCGCTTCCTTCCACATGACGGGAGATAAGGATATTTTCAGTGACTTGGAGGAGAGAGATCTCATAATGCATATAGAGATGGGCGACGATGGAAGATATAGTGCGACTGGAATTGGTACCATTACCTTTCAGAGGGATTCAAGTAAACCATTTGAATTGAAATATTTTATGCATGTTCCAGGTCTAAATAAAAACTTGGTCCCAGTCGTAATGTTGGAGGACAGAGGCTATGATGTTGTTTTCAGCGATGGAAAATATTTTCTACGACATAAAAAAATGGGTCAAGTCAAGAAGATAAGGATTCAAGTTAAGAATATCTACAAGTTGGAGGTATATGGTTACGTTGCCATGATGGGCAAGGCAAAAAAAGTGGTGAGCTGAGATGAGGGAGAATTATGGCATGGGCGATTGGGCCATCTTCATCATGGAGCCTTGAAACTAATGCAAAAATATCTACTGGACTTGCAATGGGAACACTTGCTCAGTTAGATCCGTGCAAGGGTTTCACCATGGTATGTAAAGTCCACCTTTCATGAAAAGGAGAACTTTTCTTTGGTGATATTGGAGAGAATTTACATAGACATGTGTGGACCATTCTCGGTTGATTCAACAACAAAACATAAGTACTATGTTATTTTTGTTGATGAATTTTCTCATAAATGTTGGATATTCTTCATGAAGAAGAAGGATAAAACATTCTCAAAGTTCTGTGAGTTTAAAACATTGGTGGAGAAATAATTGGGGAAGCAAGTGAAGGCTTTGAGGAGAGATAATGGCAGAGAATAAATCTCTAACGAATTCAAATACTTCTGTAGAAAAGAAGGAATTCGAAGAGAAATCATAGTGCCTCATAACCTGTTATCACCCCATAAATTATGGGAATCAATTGATGACTTGGATATTATATGTATCTGGTGATTTGGTGGACAAATGATATCGCATTCTTCAAATAATTTGTGAAAAGAAAAAGAAAAAGAAAAGAAAAGAAAAGAGGGAATAAAAGAATGGAAACAAAAGCCCCATGCAATAATAGCAACTTGGTCATACCTTTCAAGCCTGACCAAGTTCTTTTAAATTTTCAATGTTGATAGGTTAGTGAATGCATCTAATCACATTGTCTAATATTGGTCAGATGGCCCCTAGGATAGAATTAGTGAATACATCTGATCAGACCATCTAATCCTGATCAGATAGTCCCTAGGTTAGAATTAGTGAATACATCTGATCAGACCATCTAATCCTGATCAGATAGTCCCTAGGTTAGAATTAGTGAATACATCTGATCAGACCATCTAATCCTGATCAGATAGCCCCTAGAAAGAATAAAATCTTAACCCAACTGTTTAATCTGGGTTAATTGCCTTGTGACAGTAGGTTAGGGTGTAGATTAATTGCTTTGCCTGCCTTGCCAAAATAAAGCCAGATCGACAAAGATGTTGCCTTATGACTCCAATGCCTAAGTGTAATTGAATTGATGCCCCCTTGGTGGTGTATATGAGAAAATCGAATGAAAACCCATGTGAATGTCCTTATCCTAAGTTTTTCCTACATATGACATTTTTCCGCCCCCTACCTATGTCTCGTTCACCTTTCAATGGTCTAGATCACGATGATTATATCAACGACCCACATTTGATTCCGGACCCCCCCTAGTGTTCTGCTTTTAACCAAAGGGGGGGGGTCCGGAATCGGTGGTAATGCTTGCGCAAATCTGGACGGTCCTGAAAGGGGCGCGCGAATCCATGGCTCATATTGGATT
>JZKD02S0783356.1:151580-174239 GCA_000966675.3 Picea glauca
ACTGTTTGTAGGACACATGCTCAAGCAAATGCCCCATTTACTAAACCATTTGTTATTTTGCCGCATCCAAGTCTTCTTTCTTTTGCACAATCTGTCACTAAACACAACCTTAGGCTATCTACCCTCTTCCATTTGCTCAAATTTTTTCAAATACCTTATGACTCGCACCATAACAATTGCTTCAATAGGAGCAACCCCTGTTTCACTTAACAGGATAGCATAAGGAACTGCACTTTTAATTTTGAATTTGTTTGTAATCAAACACTTCTGAATTTTCTTAATTTGTTTCCACTACATCTCGGTTGTGCTGCTGGTTCACAATTCACAACTGTAGAGAATCACCGGAATCACTAGAATCCCAAAAAGAACTAGAGTGGTTTTCCAATCGCACAACTCTGCCTCTCTACACCTGTTTTGAAAAGCATAAAATGCTTTCCAACCCCCTAAAGTTCTTCTCTTTCTACGACCATCCCAACTTAACTTTTTGTTGAAATCAATTCCGAGGTATTTGTAGTCTGCAACTTCTTCCAAAATGTTGCCTTCAAAGTAGAACTTATGTTGGTTATGCTTTCTTTTGTTAGAGAAAACCACTACTTTCGTTTTACTAATATTGACTTGCATTCCCACCCTTCTACAAAAATGCTCAAGGGAACATAAGTGCTCTTGCAAACCAAGAGCTGATTTAGCAATCAATATAAGGTCATCTACGTGCAAAAGAAGCCTTATAACGAACTTGCCCAAATGGATACCGTCTCCCCCTTGCGAATTTAGCCACTCTTCAAGATTGTCAATATATAACCCAAAAAGGGTAGGAGACAATGGACAACCTTGCTTGACCTCGATATCGCTTCTACAACTTTCAGAAATGCCTGTTGAGGTTCTAATTTTGACTTTCACCTCTTCATACAGCCTATGCATAGTTGCTCTCAAATGCCTGGGAACCCCGAGTTCCTCCATTCTGCCCCAAAGTTTATCCCTAGGAACCGTGTCAAAGGCTTTTCTGAAATCAACAAAGCAATAGAAAACTTCTTTCTTTTTTTCCCAAACTTTTTCAATGATAAAATGTTATTTGTTGGAATTGATTGATTAATCCCCTGATTCTCAACTTCCAACCTTCCAAGAAAACAACATTTAGATCCCCTTCCCACTCATCCAATCAATAATTATTTTAGAGTCTCCACTTACATGTAAAGTTTGAATAGAGTGAGGAGGGCCCATGCTCCCAGCGTTTCCGCCCTAGTATTAGTTCCCCGTCCTCACTTATTGTCACACTCTCGCAACAACGATGCATCACACTTGTTGCATTGCATCAACATAACCCTACTTTTCTTCTCTATTGTATGTAGCATGTCGACCGTACAAAATAATGTCAGTTACAAAGGTGTAAAAACACACACAAAAAAGGAAAATAGAATCACTATCTTACTTTTAAGTATTTATTAAGATATTGGTTTTGAAGTTTTGATGTATAAATTGTAAATAAATGTAATTATGGGTATTTATTTGAGGTTAAATAAATGATTTTATGTGTAAATAATGTAAATATGTTTGTTATTGGGTTTAGTTCATGTGTTTAGGAAAATAAATGGTTATTCTCTCCACTTATGTTTAAATTTCACTTTTGATTTGTTTTACTCTTAGTAAATCCATTGTTTATTGAGGTTCTTTGTGAGTAACCAGAAATATCTCATTCTCACTTAAGAGGAGGAGGGTACCATTTAATTGTAACAAATATGTGTTTTATGTACCAAGTGGTAGAATTTTCATGGTAAACTTAAGATATGGTAAAATCATGAATGTGGGTAATGTTGAAAACCTGTCAACTAATTTCCCATGCGGTTGCATGCACAACAAATCACCTTAACATAGAATGTGCATACATGCACACTACAATGATCAATTTGTGTAAGTGGTGGATCATATTGTAATGAGTTTGTCTAATTTTTTGATAGATGCTACATATACAAGCATACCCATAGAGGTGAAGTGTGCAATGAACAATGTAGTGTAGCACAATGTATAGGAAGAGAGGAGAAGATGGTTGTATGCATGTGACTGGATATTGTAATTCTCCCTTCAATAATAACAATATCGATTATCATTGCCCCATGGTTTTTCGCGTATTGGGTTTTCATGTAAATCACTGTGTCAAATTGTGTGATTGTTGTTGTGTATGGTTTGTTCTTGGTTTTATTTTCTTTTCCATTAAAATCTTGTTATATTTATTCTTTTGTTGCCTAACAAGTGGTATCAAAGCACAAAGTTGAAGGATTAGAGAGCGAAGGAGAAGAGAATTTGGTCGTTGGATAGCAGAGCATGTTAACCAAGCCAAGCCGAGTGGAGTGGATCGGCCTAGGATGGGTTTTATTACACTGTCGCAGGTTGTATTTTGTGCTAATGGAAAAAGTTCAGGTTCAGGTATGGTTGATAAACTTTTGTCTGTCTGTTGTGTCTAACCACCTTTGTTCACTTAGAAGTTGCAGGGCGGTGATGGATGAGTCACCGTGAAAGAAAAAAAAAATGTGTTTACCTTGGAGTTGTAAAAATTATTGATTGCATGTAAATGAAAAATTATTGATTGCATGTAAATGGGAATACGTCTGTAATACCTGGATAGGCATGTGTACCCCTAGTTTATCAGGTCACCTATGAAAAGTCTAGACATAGATTTAGGTAGATTGAATATGTTGAGGGGGCATGTGTGTTGGGTTAACCTTGACTCGGTGAAAGAGTTAATGAGTTAAATATGTTTTTTAGGTCAAAGCAAGTGGTTTTTCAAGTCCATGTTTTTTAGGTAGCCTGTGGTATTATGTCCATGTATTCGATGCAAGGAATCCTATAAAAGTCTTGGTAAACTCCATTGTAAATGGGCCTAGAGGTAAGCGGTGAAGGATTACTTGGTCGGTTTGGCTGGATTCGGTCAAAGTTGTTCGAATGCAAAGTTCGAGGTGGAGCAGTGTGTCCAGGTTAGAAAGGTGGGTCTGTAGAAAGGTTGTTGTGTTTTAGAGATGTAGTGAAATGAACATTGGTAGGTCAATCAAGTGTTTTATAATATATGATGAAGGTAGGTTCATATCCATGGAGCTTGGAAGTTATTGCAAGGAAGTTGGGATCGAAATGGAATGTCTAGTAATTCCAAGTTGCAACAATAGTTGTGGGAAGAAGCAGTTGTGCTATCTGGTAACTCAATCACCATCGGTTGCAAAAGACAGGAAGATTTCAGAAGAGGTATGAACATGTCATCTGGTGATTACTCAAATGTGAAATTATTTGGTTGTGATGCTTATGTTTTTATCATCATTCTATGTAAGACCCAGATCAAATAGGTAGATCTTTGATATGGTGATGATGTTAAGGGATGTAGATTGTGGGACCCTACTACCCACAGGATCATCATGGACATAGATGCAGTGTTTGATGAATCTCCTTTTATAAAATCAAACATAGTAAAAGATGAAAGATTCAAAGCATGACTAGCAGTAGAAGGGTATTTGGAAGGTATTGATTTACATGAAAGTTTCTCACCAATTGTTAAAATCTTGTTTCTATTCATGTTGTGTTAGCATTAGTTGTGTTAATACATCTAGATGTTAAAATTGTTTTACATGGAGTTTTTTGGATAAGGGGATGTATATGGAACAACTAGAATGATTAGCTTAGAATCGCAACAGAAGATTTGTTTGCAAACTCAAGAATCATTGTATGACCTGAATCATGTCAGGTGAATGGTACAAGATGTTTTATTCCTTCACGGTGAGCCAAATTTTACAAGAAGTGAGTATAACAATTGTTTTTATGGTATGTTTATTATCTTGACGTTAAATGTTATGCTTATAGCAAGAACAAGCATGTTTGAGATCAACATGTTGGCTCAGTTGGTAAGGACGTTTGTTATGAAGGATCTGGTAGCAGCAAAACAAATCTTGGGCATGGAAATACACAGAGACAAGAAATATGGTAAGCTTGGTTATCACAACAGAAGTATGTGGTGAAGATACTCAAGAAATTTGGTATGAATAATGTGAAACCAATAAAATCCCTTTGTCTTTCCATTGTAAGTTTTCTTCGAGTTTATGTCCTAACTGATGAAGAAGAAAAGTGTTATATGTCTCATGTATTATATGTTAGTAGGATGTTTTATGATTGTGATGGGAAATGGTCAACATTTCACATGCAGTTGGTGTTGTCAATAAACACATGGAAAAACCAGGTGAAGGGCAAGGAAATGGGTGCTTCAAACACAAAAGCACAAGTATCACCTACAATGGTTTCAATGATTTAGTCTATGGTTATGATTCATGAGATTTGGACAAGAAGAGACCTACCTCAGTTTACATCTTGCAAGAATGAAATGATCTATTGGGTAAGTTTGGACAAGTACATGATGAGCTGTTCTATGGTGGTCAAAGTGTTATGCATTTGACTAATAGTCCAATGTATCAAAATGGACAAGTGCATTGGTTTATAAGACAGGGTACTAATGGAGGAAGAATGGTCCATAGTGAAGTGAATCGTGCAGACATGTTCACGTGACAATATTGTTAGAGAAGTTGTGGAGTTGTGATGGTGTTTGGCTTCTCTTGGCTTGTAGGAATGGTGATGAATAAATTTGGGCATGATATATTAGGTAAATTGTTGTCAAGGTGGAGATTGTTGAAAATGTGCCAACTAATTTCCCATGAGATTGCATGCACAACAAATCAACTTAAAATAGAACGTGCATGCATGCACACTATAGTGAATATTTTGTGTAATTGGTGGATCATATTGTAATCAGTTTGTGTAATTGGTGGATCATATTGTAATTAGTGTGTTTAACTATTTGATATATGATACATATACAAGCATACCCATAGAGGTGAAGTGTGCAATGAACAATGTAGTGTAGCACAGTGTGTAGGAAGAGAGGAGAGCCTGGTTGTATTTCTATGACTGGCTATCACTGTGTCAAATTGTGTGATTGTTGTTGTGTCTAGTTTGTTCTTGGTTTTATTTTATTTTCCAATAAAATCTTGTTACATTTACACTTTCATGAGAATCAAGTCACAGAAAATTGCTAATGGTACTTTTTTAGCTAAATCTTGAATGTTTTCGGCTGAAAGCTAAATTTGACGAAATCCTTGAACGTCATGCCACTAGAAGGATTTTTTTGTCCAACAAGAAAGTTTTCGATTTCGACTGAAAAGAAAAAATCGTGCCAAAATATTTTTTGGTTGAAAACTATTTTTCGGTATTTTTTTTTTGCACAAGTGATATGGAAATTCCACATATTTATCTTGGTCACTATGAGGCATGTAATTAAGCATTATGTAAGTTTAGGAGGTGCAAAAGGAAAACTGAGGAAATGCAAGACTGCTTCTCTTTGTATACAAGAAGATGGGAAGGTTGGAGGAGGGATCATGAGATAAATAGTGTTATGGAAGCACAAGAAATCAATAGGAAAATAGTGGGGCTTGATCACTAATTAGGGGTAATGAAAACTTAGTAGAGGCAATTGGGAATTAGTGTTGGAAACAATTCTCAAAAAATTGAAGAGGTTGCAGTCACAGTTGATATGTTGCGGGCTAGAAATCAAGAGTTGGAGATTGTGAAATAAGGAAACAAGTTAAGAGCCCATCCCTCATATTTATTTGGTTCATTTGGAGCAAATATTTTGAATGACACAGAGGATGACATTGTCCATCGACCAACAAATCAAGCCATGAAGACTTCCTATATCATGAAATCGTTAAAGTCTAGTAACAACATGGGAGCCCACAATGGGCCTAACCTTTTTTTTCACAATGCAATGTACTGGAAAACAATATTTTTGTTAGAATAGTATGTAAATATTTATAATTGCCAAATATATAGTGGTAGAATTGAAAGTTTTTATCAAGTAGCTAGGATCGAAAGTAGTTATAAAATTTTGAATTTTGACTTGGTGAACTTGGTTCAAAAATACTTTTTGATATGTATTATTTCGTTGGATGATTCAGTTGTAGCACTACCTTAATACAATTCTCTCTCTCTCTCTCTCTCTCTCTCTCTCTCTCTCTCTCTGTCTCTCTTTCTATATATATATATATATAGATATATATAATGTTATAATAATAAAAAGCACTAATAACTCAATCTGATTGTGTGTTATTTTTGTGATAATAACTTCATTACTAAATGATAACAAAGTTGGCTATATAACATCGTCTATACATATACAAATTGTGTTCTTTTTTGTGTACGTGTGTTTGTATGTTCATTGAGGGTTATGTTCGATTCTGACATTCCTCAATAGTTATGCCACATTGTGACATTCGTCCTCATCGAGTTATGTCGAATTGTTAAGTTCCTCAATGGTTAAGTTGCATTGCGAAATTCATTAAGGGTTATGCTGCATTGAGTTTGGTTGAACTTGGTTGGTCATGGTTGACAATGGTTAACGAACATTGATCATGTTTGATTGTGGTTAACCATAGTTGACTATGGTAGGGTTGATCCAGACTTTATGAGAAAAACGAAATGAATACATATTATTAAAATATGCTTAACAAAAAATAACAAAGATACAGTAAAATTGGTTTTCTATTCAATAAGGAAATAAGTTGAAACTGTAAAATGCAGCGGAAAACAAGCTTGTTGGAATGGTGGCAGCTTATCTCTGAGAAGAGATGTGACGGTTGCACTCATTCACAAGAATATGATTACAATGAGGCTCTGAAGGGATTTTTACAATAAACAGGAATGTCAAAAACCCTAGACATCCAAAAACCTAATCCTAGGAGATGAAGCGCAAAAAGTCATGTGGGCCCCGTTTGGGTAAGTTAGTACATCAACTTCCCGGGGTTGTAACTTTTGCATACGATCTTCATTTTAGGTGCATGATATCCTGTTGGAAAGGTCTATTCGAGGAATACACATTTTTTCGTGATCTATCAAAGGGCATTTTTTACTGTGGCGAGCCCTAAAAACGTTGTTTAGGGCCTCAAAACGGCCCCGCAAGTTAGGGACCCAAAAACTAGGGAAAAAAATGCCAAACTGAAAAACTACCAAAATGAACCAGTTGTAATAGGTGGGAGGCCACAAAAATCCATTTGTATCAATACTCCCCCATTTGGAAGCAATGGTCTCCATTGCGTTGAGTTCCCCCATCAGATGAAGAAAATTCTGTTGAATTTGGCCCCGGGTGAGCCACTTGCCTTCGTGCAGGAGTTGCCCTGCTTTGACAACTTAATAAAGATGGATCCTTTGCTGTCAAGTGCCCTTGATCTATGTGTCCACAATATGATCACTAGATTCATGTTGCATGTAGTCAGGGTTGAGCTTTGTTGGTTTCAATTGCTCTGCTATCTCTGAGGTGTCCAGTAATGGTGGGAAATATGGTCGGAGGAGAGCCACATTGAAGACTGTGTGTAGGCCAAGGAAAGGGTTAATGTTGAGCGCAAAATAATTTTCAACCACAACCTTAGTGATGGTGTATGGACCATATCGAAGTGGGCAAAGCTTCCAATGGGGCCCTGTAAGGCGTTCTTTCTGCAAGTGCAACTAAAATTTTTCATCCACCTAAAACTTATGTGGAACCCAGTGTTGATCATGGCGCTTCTTGTACTTAGCATTGGACTTCTGTAAAATAACCTAAACCTCTTATCATATATGATGGATCCTCTCAATGAATCAGGTGGCTTTGTCATCTTCTGGTGGAGTAGGAGACGAGTCGGTCGAGGTGTTCGTGAGGGGCAATGCAATATCCATGGAGCCCAATGGTTGGAATCCCAACGCTACCTGAAAGGGGTTGTGGCCAGTTGCATTATGCATGGCTCGATTGTAGCTATGCTGGACATAGGGAAGACTCTCATCCCATGTGTGGGGGTGCTTGAAATTGTACATGCGTAGGATATTGACGATCATTTGATTAAGGACCTCATTTTGGCCATCTTTCTAGGGTGGAAGGCAGTGGATTTGGCGAGCTTGGTATCAAACAGTGACTAGAGGCTCGACCAGAATGTGCTGAGGAACCGTCTATCCCGATATGAGACAATGGTTTTTGGGATCCCAAAGTGTACCCAAATGCGTTCAAAGAAGATCTTGGTAGTGGCCTCTGCAATGATGTCCTTTTTGTAGGCGGCCAGAATAGCCATCTTGGAAAAGTGATCGACAACCACAAAAACATAGTCATTGCCCCTCTTGGTGGATGGGAGGCCTGACATGTAGTCCATTGAGATGGATTCCCATGGATTTTCAGGAGTAGGAAGAGGGGGGTACAGACCCTGTTTCTGTAATATCCTAAGGACGAGCCCCAGTTATATTGATGAATTGTAATTGTGTTTATAGGTTGGTGAGCCAAGTGTTTATAACCTGAAGAATTATATGTTTATTAGGCTGGAGAGACTAGATTCTTAAGGCCATGAGCCTGATTTTGTATATTTAATTATGTATATCATTAATAAAATATAAACATCATTGTGTGTAGACCGACCACGAAGAAAGAGTGATGGGGGACTGAGCTTCCACTAGGCTAGGTAAGGGCGAGGGGGATGAGAGGTTGGAAAGAGGGGCTAAGTCTAGGGGCTTAAGTCCAAGAGAATAATAATAATATATTATTATTCCAAAATATTATTAAAAGGATATGTCTTATCCTAAGTTCTAGGAAAGGGAACAAATGCAAAATGGAGTGCATGCAACTCTAGGAAGACAAGTGTCGACCTGGGCGCATGTAGTTAAAGTTGAAGAGTTAGCTCATGTTGGGGGTTCACCCCCCATTCTTCCATCTGTCGTCTATCTTGTTTTACCTTTTTGATTAACCTCTACATAACCACGCACCTCTGAAAACTAGAACTGTGAAGCTGTCCTGTGTGAGTCCGCGAACCCAGTCTATCTGCACTTGCAGAGCCGATTTCGTACCTTAACCGTTTTGGGTTGTTTCCTTCCATTTTCTTGAGTTGTATTGACCAGTGGTTGTTGCCCTCACCTTTTTGTATCTGAGTCGAATATTGGTTTAAGAAGAAGGTTGTTAGGCCCATGGTTGAAGAGGCAGGTTGTTAGGCCTATGAGAAACTCTCTCGAGGTGAGAGAGTGTGTTGAGGAGGAGAGCTCTCCTGGACAGAGTCTCGTAACTGCTACAGAGCTCTGAGAATTCTGGTCTGGTCTATTGATGAATCCCAAGGCAAGAGAGGTTCAGAATTCAATGGACTGTGTGACAGTGAAGGTGCATACTCCTGGGCTGGGATAGGCATGTGGGGAATGAGAGTTTGTGAGAAGTGGACATAAGTGGCTCCGGGGAGAGAATCCTTCCTCTGAAGCTGTGTGACTTCCTTGTTGGCCTTACCTAGCCTAGGAATCCCTTGCCTGATGGAGCTTAGTCCCAGCTCGAGGGTGAACTACTGCTACGACTGATGAGTAGTGTGGTCTAAGGGAGGTTAGTGGAAGTTCTGCACACAGTTGGTGGTTCTACTCTAGTTAAAAGATAAGTATCATTTCCATGCTTAATTATATATGTTATGCATGTCTATGTCTTTGAAATGTTATCATGTATTTCGTTGCATGTATGAATTACTGTTAATTCAATTTGAGTATATATGGTAGTAGTATCTCTATGTTGTTTGATTAAAACTCATTAAATATGAATTATATATATATATATATATATATATATGTTCTGTGTAGTAGCGATTCCCATCTTGTTGGTGACTGGGGATGTTACAATAAGGTATCAGAGATAATAATAGAAGACCAGGTAATTGTGTAGCGTTGCTCGATAGGCCTAGTGAGGGTTGGGGACATTAAAATATGGTATCAGAGCCAAGGTTTCAATGCTGAGCTTGGATGGGAAAAGTTAGTGGAAGTTGAAGCAAAAGTTTTGGAAAATAATTGTTGTCGAAATGGACAAAATTCAAGTGCAGAACGATGGTTTGAGCACTGAGCCTAGATGGGCCGATTAAGTGGTCACGAGGACCAAGGTATTAGATAGAAATTATGTCAAGAGGAACCAATTTCAAACCTCAAAACATTCCTGAGTGCCAAGAGGTTACCTTGGCAGCATTATGAAGATCAGGAGGTGTAGCGATATTGTAAAACCACGATAGACATGGTATTGGGCCACAGAGTAATGTTGGTCATAGGATCTGTTCAGGAGGAGGAGGAAAAATCCTGATCTTCATATCTGGAAATGTTGTGAGGCAGTTATCCATGAGTTCCTCTGGAAATCCATGGAGAAAAGGAATCTGTATGTGCCGTCGATATGAGGAGAAGAGCTCGACCATTAGATCAAGCAAAGAATAGATCGTAACTTCAAAATTCGATAATCGGTAGAAGTGGGATGTGCTGATGCACAAACTTCTGAAGTCTGAAGTTCTGACATCAAGGAGAAGACATGGTGGGGCTGGATGACGTCACCATGGGTGACGTGGACCTCCCTAGGCATGCCATGTGCCACCACCTGATTTGGTGACATCTGTACTATGTGGACCCGGAGGGTAAAGAAGTCCATAAATTCAGAATTCGAGAGATTGGAAGGAAGCAAGAAAGAAAACTTCTGAAACCTGAAGCTTCAAAGCCCTGAAGTCCTGAAGCTCTGATGCTGGAAAGTTCCACAGTGGGTGTCAGTCGTTGGATGCGGGGTAGTCGTGGATGGTTGATCCACCTTACTTCGTGAGTTTGTGAATTCATAACTCCGAGATACTGATGAGATATACTTTGAAGACTTCAAAAACCTGAAGTCACGAGAAAGCGCCTATTGAGTGAGTTCTTGGCCACAGCCCATGGTCACATGGGTTGGGGGATAAGAGAAAAGGGCTAGTGCCTAAAATTTATTGCAGAACAGAGCAGAGCTCAGAAAGAAGAGATCTGCGGGGGTTCTTGATTAAGCGAGAATTCCAAAGAATGAAATATGAACATTTTTCTTGAATCAAATTGGTTTATGAATACTATGGAGTTGTTAAGGACTGATGGCCTGACAAATTTTGATTGATTTCACATTGTGTTTGCAGAGTTTAACAATTGTCAGAACCAAACATAATTGCCACAGAGTGCAGAGAAATGGAGGAGGCACAAAATGCTTCCAGTTTAGAAAATGAAGCTAGAGGAATGGATGTTCGTTTGGTAATTGAAGGATCAAACTCCAATGGACATGGAGAAGAGAGAGATAAGGAGGGAAGCATGATGAAAATCATTGAAAGATTGCAAAAAAATGTCCAGACTCACCGAGAAGATAACATAAAGCTCATGAAAGCCAAGGATCAGTAGGGAAAATTCAACATAAAGTTGGTATGGAGCATAGAAAGGATAGAAAGGAAATTGGATAAGGAGAGTGAATCCAGTAAATCAAGAAGTCACAAGTCCCCTGATGTGAAGAGGAAATCCATGAGTGTTGGAAGACACCATCATCATTCCCAAGGATACTCCAAGAGGAGGGCACACAATAACTCAAGCCCATCTCCAACCAGAAAAAAAAGGAGATCTGGAGTGGATGAGATGAAGGGAGAAATGAACAAGATTAAGCCTCCTACGTTTGATGGGGGGCACCAAAAGGAGGAAGATGTCGAGACATGGTTGCTTGACATGAGGAAATATTTCCAATTGCAGAATTATTCCCCTCATGCAGAAGGGAGAATCGCAATGTATCAACTTAAAGGAAAGGCATCCATGTGGTGGGATCAACTTGTGTAGGTGCAACACATTAAAGAGAAAGATATTACTTGGAGGAGGGAATTCAAGAAGTATTTCGAAAAGAAATACTTGACTAAGAGATACTATGATAGAAAGATGAAAGGGTTCTTTGAACTCAAGCTGAGTAGCATGACCATTGATGAATATGAACAAATGTTTTTGGAATTGTTGAAGTATGTTCCTTTCATCAAAGATGAGACTGTCAAAATTCAAAGGTATCTAAGTGGATTACCACATTCCATCGGTGACAAGATCTAGTATGATGATCCTAAAACTATGGAAGAAACTATAAGGAGAGAAAAATGCCTATATGAGTAGCAAAGAGAAAATCCTGTTTTCTGGAAGGCTTGGGAAGGAAAGAAGAAATTCAAGATGGATCAAAGGAAGAAGGGAAATAAGACACCCTTTTTCATAAATATTCCTCAAGGAAAACCATCTTTTAGAGAGCCCAGGAAGGTGGAAGTAGGTGGACAAATTCCAAGACAACCACCTATGGAATGTTGGGGTTGTAAACGAAATCATAGATACATAGATTACCCCCATGGAAGTGACAAAGTGAGAGTTATCCAAAATATTCGGCAGGTAGAAATAGTGGAAGACATTGGTAGTAGAATACCGAGGATCTATGTAGCCCCGGACAACAAACAAGCTAAGTTTCAATCACACATGATTGAAGTTGAAGGTATGATAAAAAACCATGTCATTACTATTTTAATTGATTCAGGAGCTAGTCATAGTTATATAGTTCCTAGAATGGTGGAAAGTTTGCATTTAACAAGAAGAAAGCATGGGAAATATTGGTTAGTGCAGCTGGCTACAAGAACCAAAAGAAAATTTGTTGAGTTGGTTAAGGCATGTCCAGTGGACATGAATGGACTGAACAGAAGGGCTGAATTGAACATTTTACCTTTAGGTTCCTATGACTGTCTAATTGGGATGGATTGGTTGGACCAACACCATGCCATCTTATATTGTTGTAACAAGGAATTCACTTGCCTCGATAAGGAAGGAAATCAGAGAACAGTCCAAGGAATTCCCAGAGCAGTTCTTGTTAGAGAAATCTCAACAATGCAGTTGAATAAGTGCTACAGGAAAGGCTTCCATATATTTGCATCCCATATGGATGAAGCACCTAAGAAAAAGGTATCAACTATTGAATACCATGCAGTATTAAAGGATTTTGAAGATGTATTCAAGGAGGTACCAGGACTACCCCCGAAGAGAGATATTGACTTTTCTGTAAACTTGATGCTTGGAGAAACTCTAGTATCAAAAAATCCTTACAGAATGAGTACGATAGAGCTAAAATAACTGCAATTTCATCTTGAAGAAATTTTGAAGAAGGGGTATATATGCCCAAGTGTGTCACCTTGGGGTGCCTCGGTCCTATTCATGAATAAGAAGGATGCAAAATTGATATTGTGCATCAACTTTAGATAGTTGAACAAAGTGACCATTAAGAACACGTGTCCTTTGCCAAGGATCGATGATCTCTTTGATCAATTGAAGGATGCCAGGATATTTTCAAAAATAGATCTCAGGTCAGGTTACCACCAGGTAAGGATAAAAGATGAAGACATCAGGAAGACCACCTTTAGAACAAGGTATGGTCATTATGAATTCACAGTGGTACCATTTGGATTATCAACTGCACCCACTATTTTCATGTGCCTAATGAATGGTGTATTCAAGGAATATCTAGACAAGTTTGTCATAGTCTTTTTGGAAGACATCCTGGTGTATTCCAAGTCAGAGGAAGAGCATGAACAACATATGAGGATGGTGTTGCAAGTGTTGAGAGAGAGCCAACTGTATGCCAAATTGAGCAAGTTTTCATTCTATTAGAAGCAGATCTATTATTTGGGACATATCATTTCAAAATATGGGATAGCCATGGATCTTGAGAAGATAGAAGTCATTAGAGAATGGTCAGTGTCGAAGAATGTAAAAGAAGTCAGATCCTTTATGGGTCTAGTTGGCTATTACAGAAGGTTCATTGCAGGGTTCTCAAGGATAGCTCACCCCATCACTTCCTTGCAAAGGAAGGAGAAGAAATTTCAATGGACAAAAGAATGTGAGAGAAGCTTCCAGCGATTGAAGAAGTTGTTAACTAGTGCTCCAATCCTGAGGATTGCAGATCCAAATGAAGATTTTGTAGTGTGTACAGACGCATGCAAAAAAGGACTGGGAGGAGTCCTTAGAGAGAATGGATTTGTAATATGTTATGAGTCTGGTAAATTGAAAGAGCATGAAAGGAACTATGCAACTCATGATTTGGAGTTGGCAGCCATAGTGCAAGCTCTAAAGAAATGGAGACATCACCTTATGGGAAAGAGGTTTGAACTAAGGACAGACCATAATAGTCTGAAGTATTTGTTTGATCAACCAACCTTGAATGTTAGGTGGAGTAGGTGGTTAGAAATCCTTTGTGAGTATGACTTTGATATCGAGAATATTGTTGGCAGCAGGTCGAAGTAGAAAGAAGGATGATCACGGGGAAAGAAAGCATGCAAAAATGGAGGTAATAGCTGGAAGGAAACATAGAACGCATGCATGCAAGAAAGCAGGCACAAGGAGAGCGACAACTAGAAGGATGAGAAACATGCACACATGAGAGGAAGACCTAACATCAGTAGGGTTAGGGTTTTGGTAATGTATTGTAATGGTTGAAGATCCAAATATGTATAAATACTGATACTGAGGTATTATAGAGGGTTCTGATGCATAGGTATCATAGGTTGGCTTTTTGCATTGTTCAGATTGTTGTTACATCATAGTTATGTACGAGTCGATGTGAATTGTAATGTTGTTATGTACTATTTTGTAAGTTGTTGAGCTAGAGGAGAGGAGAGAAGGAAGATTTGAGGATTAGATTGTAGGCTGAGGATCCTGGTGCGATCTAGTTCGCCTCATATAGATCTTACCCATCTGAGGAGAATTGTAAGAATGTGGCGCTGGATACACAGAACTACCATAATAAAAGAGACAAGAGCCAAATCTTTGTGGACGTATCCCAGGAGGGTGGTGAACCATGGTAACATCTGTGTAATGTGATGAATGCATGCATATATTTATCATCTTTTCAATAGTTATTTGTTATGCTTAATGAATGAATGAGTTATTCCATTGCTTGTTTAAATTCTATTGCAATATTGAGGGAATAAGATATGAAGGATACTGCATAGTTGTGAATAACAGTAGGTTGCAATCACAAGTATGATAAATGGTTCAGAATATAGATCCCATATCTCGTGCTCAATCCTAGGCTGTAAACACATGAGTCTTACAACCATCCATTAAAGCTATCACATGTGAGACTGCACGGCCCATTTTATGTGTTGCGTTGCCTTCTGGTTTACCAGGAGGGTTGATAGTTTTAGAGGCTTTGTTGGAAACCTGAAAGACATGAACCCTGGGTCAATAAATCAGACGGTAGAGAAGCAAGACTAGAAAACCCAACAAAGGGTTTCGTTGTCGTTGGAAGGAACAAAGGAGGATTGAGTAGATGAGATAGGTGGAGTGGGAAATGAGCAAAGAAAAGAAGAGAGAAATGAGCCATTAGAAGGGGATGTTGAGATAGTGGAACCCCACAAAAGAAGATATCAAAACTTGGTTGAGAACCAAAGAGATAGAGTTTGCACAGAAAGACAATAGAAACCCTAGAATAACACCCCGAAAATATCTAGACAAATACGTGTTTACTGATTTGCCCAAAGTCGTTTTGTGTGATTTTCTGCATCTATTGTAGGAGTGGATACTAAGGTTGAAGGATAACCATGCGATGAATTGGATTCGACAGTTATATTGGACCCCAGTATAGATTGAGCAGTTACATCAGGTGAACAACAAATTCACCCGCATAGTAAACGTTTGGCTTGACAGTATTGTGGAAGGGTTTATAACAGAGTTTGCAGTTGACACAACGAAGTCATACAGCGCAACAGAGAAATAATTTCTATGCGGACCTCGAGGAAGGTACATTCAATCACTGTATACTTATATTAAGATACTACTATATAACAAGGGTAAAATGACAATGGAATGAGACAACTAAACTTCCTTGTGTGGATGGGGGAAGGGGGGAAGCACTGACAGAGAGAGGAGAAATGGAAGGAGGCAAGGATACAAGAAAGAAGGAGGAACCCTTGGACTTGATCATGATGGATGACGACCAGATCCGATGTATATTGGAGACAACTGGAAAGACGTGTAGTGGAGCACCCTACCAATACAAGGTGAATACCAAGAAGAGATCTATAGCCGCGAGGGAAGGATTGGTGAGTGATGAGGAAGAGGTAGAGAATCTATGAGTTGTAGATCAGATTGAGGAAATCCTGTGCACAACATATGAGAGGAATATGAGAGGTCCAAGAGCGGGAGGATAAGGCAACCATTTTATCCATATTAATGTTAGTTTGAAACCCATAAACCCATGTGTGACTAATACACCAAAGAGAACACCACCATTTAGACAACTGTAGTTCGGAGGAAGTTCGACCACAGGAAGTACATCTACTCAAGGAACAACAACTGGAGGAGCCAGTTTAGGAAACACTAGTCAAGTATCTACACTGCGTGGATGAGGTAGTAGTTCATTATTCAGAATGGCAGGACATGATCCCACCATCAAATTACCAGAATTTCGAGGAGAAGCAACATAAGACTCTGAGAAGCATTTGTTCATTTATGCAAATATCTGGGAAGCAAAATAGATCATTGACGAAGATACCAAACTCGCGCAACTAACTATTATGCTAAGAGACCACACACTAGACTGGTACATGAGTCTAGACACAAACAGTGCCCCTGGGACGACAAGGACACTGGTAGACATTAATAATTTACTGATTAATGAGTTCCAGAAGCCGAGTTCAGAGGATCAGTACATAAATGAGATGATCAAAATAAGACAGAAACCAGGAGAGTCTGTATGGGAGATTAATTAGAGATTCAAGTGAATGAAGGAAAAGTTAAAATATCTCATGACTGATATGCATCATCGACACATGTTTGTCAATTCACTACTCCCACAATTAAAATACACTTTAAGACAATAGAAATTTCAAACGTAGGTAGAGGCTCTATAGGTAGCCTTGCAACTGGAAGAAAACCAGTACCAAGATATAGACCCAACTATCAAAGAACTGAAAGATTATTTGAAGAATCTCACATTTAAGATGAACCAGAATAAGAACAAGGACAAACGAGAAGTCGTTTGGTGTACCACGTGCAGGAAAAAGGACACCACAAGAACGAATGTCCAACGTTCGTGCAGTATATGGTAGCAAGAATGCCAAATCCATTACCAACGGGAGGATTATGGTGTGAAATCTGTAAGAAACCGGTTCACGACCCTTATCACTGCATGATGATGCAAAAATACCAGACAATCCCAAAGGGTTCATATTTCACCTTTTTCAAGTCAGTGGACCACGATGATAAACATTGTAGAACTATGGAGCTGATGCGAGAAAGGACATCAGATGCATATAGGGTACAGGCCGAAATGATGACTGGGCAAGCAACACCATAGTTCAATCAAGTCCCAGCTCCATACAACACTGTGCAACAACAATACAATACTACGCAACAACCATACAATAACACACAACCACAGTACAACCCGAACGCAGTATAATTAGGCGCCTTAGTATAACATGTCGAGATGTGATCGAGCATGCTATAGAGGAGGAGGACGAGCCAGAGGAGGCTTCAGAAAAGGTAGAGGAGAAGTCACATGTCACAATTGTTAGCAACCGAGACATTATGCAAGGGAATGTCCACTTCCACCAACAACTTGTATGTATTATCGTGCATCAGACCATGATACAGTGGAATGTTTGACACTACTAGTGAAGATTCAGGAAAAGAGGAACCAGAACAACCAAAATGTTCAGTGTATTTCAGTCGAAGCAATGGATGAAGGAAGGAATATCAACATAGTTACCCGTGGAGGAGCTAAAACAGGCACTGATGCAGTTCGACAAGAACCAATGCAGAACCAATGGGTAAATAAGAACACTGAACCGATGAAGAAGTTCAACACGAAGAAGGAAAAGGAGATCTTTAAAGAGTCCATAGAAGAATTTAAGAAGGAGGGCACAATGTCAACTTCAACTGCACAACATAACAAGGAAGCACTAGAATATGAGATGCCTCCATCATTAGATCATACCAACGAAATGCAACCCACGTGTAATGTCCCCAAGGCCGAGCCCTGTTGTAAATCATGTCTATGAAGTATAAAGCTTGCATTATGAATTGTAATTATGTTTTATAGGCTGGTGATCCAAGTTTATATAAGCTGGTGGGCTTATGTGTTATTAGGCCGGAGAGCCTAAGTGTTAAGGCCGAGAGCCTGCTTTTGTATATGTAATCATGCATAACATTAATAAAAATATAAACACCGCTGCGTGCACACCGACCACGATGAATGAGTGATGGGGGACTAAGCTTCCATAGAGTGGGTAAGGGATTGGGGGCTAGAAGGTTGGAAAGAGAGGCTAAGTCTTGAGCCTAGGGGCTTAAGCCCTTGGGAAAGATATTTTAATGTTATTCCAAAAGCCATGTGAAATATATGTTTTATCCTAAGTTGTTTGGAAGGATGAGTGACTTCCAAATGGGAAGGAACGAGCTTCATGGGTGACAAGTTTCAACCCAAGCACATGCAGTTAAAGATGTTGAGTTGAGCCGTGATGGGGGTTCCTCCTCCATTTGACTATCGACTGTCTGAACCGAGAATCTCGTATGACCTCTGCAAGAATACCCTCACACAACTTGGAAACCAAAAAGTCCTGTGTTGATTTCTGGAGGAGACGATACATCCTCTGTCAAAACCGTCGAGTCTGTGTTCGACCTTTGCGTGGATTTCTTATCACACATCCCTGAAACCCAGAACCATGAGTTTGTTCTATATGGATGGTTGGGAAAATCGAATGTCCCGTAATTGTTGAGCCTAGTTGGGTTGAAGCGTCTGTTTGTCACCTGTTTTGGGAAACCCGTGTTTGTTGTCCCAGTTGACAGTGGCGGCCACACAGTTCTTGGTTGGGTGTGGTTTGTTGCTGAGCCTTGTTGTTTTTCTACTTTGTACGGGAATGAGATTAAGGAAACTGGTTGTATGACCTGTGTGTAACCTCTCTCCAGGTGAGGGAGGTGATTGTTGTTGAAGAGGCAGTCTCTCAGGCCTGTGAGAAGTTATTTACAGGTGAAGGAGTCTGCTGGGAAGTGGTATTCTTCAAGAGAGAGTCCAACACCAGCTACAAATCTCTAAGACTTCCTGATCCGACCTGTTTCCGAGACCTAGAGAGGGAGGTGAAACACTGAGGAGCTGTGCTTGTGAAGGTGTATACTCCCGGGCGGAACAAGCATGTGGGGAATGAGAGTCTATGAGTAGTGGGCGTAAGAAGGCATCCTGGGAAGAATCCTTCCAGTTATTCTGTGCAGTTTTCCCTGTAACCTTAGCCTAGACTAGGATTCCTTGCCTTGGGTGGAGGTTAGTCCCAGCTCGGGGGTGACCCACTGCTGAGCATGATGAGCAGCATGGTCTAAGGTTGGGAGGTTCATGGAAGGCCTGCACATAGTTGGTGGAATTACCAGGGTTTCAAAGATAAGTATCAACTTATGCTTAATATTATCTTTTGCATGCCTTTGATGCTTATATGTATCATGTATTCTGTTGTGCATATGAATTATTGTTAATGCCAAAGATTATTTATGTTAGCAGTAATCTTGTTCTTACTCCGAGTTAAATGTGTTTAATATGACTTAAATGCGTGTTATTAATTAAGTATGAGAATGATGTTGTTCCACACAGTAGCGTTTGCCCAGCCAGTGGGATGACAGCCATGGACGTTACTGTATGGTATTAGAGCCTAGTTTCAACACTAAGCCTGGATGGGCTGGATAAGTGGTCTTGGACCGAGGTTTTGAGAAGAAATTGTGTTTGGAGGACTAATTTCAGACCTCATAATGTTTCTGAGTGTCAACGGACTACTTGACCGTGTTACAAATCTTAGGAGGGATAACACCTTTGAAGTGTTCAAAGGGAGACAAATATCGAAACCATCGCATAGAAATTAAGTTCAGGAGGGAGAACACTCAATCGTTGGGCAGAAGTCATTGAGGAGTGAATCGGGTGGTCAGAATTCTCTCTGGAGAGCTCACGAAATCACGAGGACTGTAGGATCCAATGGAGCTGTAAGGTGGTTTGGAGTTGGACGAACTCACCACCCTAATATCAAGAATCAACGTGAGTCATTGATCATGGTCAATATGAGTTGTTGATCTCGTTTCAACCCACGTCATTGGATCATTTCGCGAATTCAGGGTTCATGAGTTTGGAGGGAAGACCAAATTCTTGGTTTTGCAAAGTTCCAAGTTGTGAGGAGCAGGGAAGGAGATCCAGATCGTTGGATCCAAGCCATGGGAGAATCGTTGGATCAGAACCTTCGCGGAGTATCGCGTATCAGGGGTTCAGGGGCTGAAATAATTTCTTTTCGACTGCGAAGTCACAAAGTGTCGAGGACCGAGGGATCGTATGAACATGTAGCACATCCATTAAATGGGGGCCACATGGTTGACAGGTGGACCTTCTTAAGGACACCATGTGTCACTACCTTGGTGGGCGACAACTGTGCTATGGGCTCGGAGGGTAAGGAAATCGAATTTTCAGAAGTCGGGGGTTGGAGAGGGAAGTGAGTATGAGAGCCTCGAGGAATGAAACCCTGAAACCCGAAGTCCCAAAATCTTCGAAGATGGAATAACCATAGCGGATTTTAACCATGGATGTTGGGTAAACGTGGACCGTCGATCCACCCGATTTACGCGAATTCGGTAAATCGAAACTCTCGGAGATAGATGTGTGTGTCTTAAACTCTTCAAAGGTTGAAAGCCCGAGTAGAACCTAGTAGCCTAGAATTTGGTCATGACCTTCAGTTACGAGGGTAGGGAAAAAGAGAGAGCTATCACCCAAAAATTACAGAGCCGAGCAGAACTCAGAAAATTTGTAAAGTCGAAGCGTTTTTTTATTCGCGTTGGTTTATGAATGTTGTAGTTTTATTAAGGGTTTAAGGCTTGACAAACTTCGGTTGACTAGACGTTGTGTGTGCAGAGTTCAATGAGTGTCAGGATAGCCGTGAATCGACACCGAGTATAGAAATGGAAGAGGTGTGGATTAACTCCAATTCAGAGAATGAAAGAGAAGGAAGGGATGTCAAATTGGGAGTCGAAGGATCGAACTCCAATGGGCACGGATGATCAGGGGATCAAATTTTTCTCAAAAATTCAAAGTGCTCGGAATCGCTTCAAATCAGATGAGAGTGTAGGCCTCGTCGTTGTAAACCCAACGGAACTCGTTTGGGTTCAAATGGACATCGGGAGCGAGAGATATCACGATCTGTTCGAATCGTCAAACATGTAAAAAAAAGACGCTGACTGGGTAGTCCGTATAGGCTGACGTGGCAAAGACCGTACGTCCGTATGCTGACATGGAAGAGGTGACATGGTAGTTTCAGATTGGCTGACAGTTGGACGAATCATGTTTCTACACATGGCAGTTTCAGATTGGCTGACAGTTGGACGAATCATGTTTCTACACATGGCAGTTTTTGGTTTGTGTCATGGGCTGCCACGTGGCCCAGTCATGGGCTACCACGTGGCACCATTATATTGGTTATTGGTTCAAAACTATATGGAATCCATGGGATTCGAACCCCGGACCTCCCCACTGGTCAAATCCTTAGCAAAGTCCACCCTGCCAATGGGCCACGCGTTGTTCCTTGTTAACTATATGTGTTAAAATATATTTGAATTAAAGTAATGTTACATATGGCGGGGGGTCGGGCCGGGGCTTAACCCCGACCCGTGGTTCTATTGTTTATACATATGACCATTACCATATTATATGCACGAGAGTTGGTATTACAAACGGAGCCCAGCCCTGGTTTCACATGTGACAAAAGTTCAAACGCTTGTGGGTTTATGTATGGAAAACGGTTGAGCCTCCGATCACATGACCTATGGCATGTGACCTTGCCACGGAGCGCGTCGGGAAGTTGTGTTTAAAACTTAGCCCTTTTATATTTGCGTGAGGTCACATGATCCACATGTGCCCACGAGTTTGACAGTTAGGGGCTGGCGTGCCCATAACCGTCCTACAGTTCGCACCGTTGGCGCGGTTGCGTTCAGTGCCGGGTTTTTACGCTTTAAATGGCGTGTGTGCTAGGTTGAACGTACAAGGGTGCAATTTGTAGATGCAGAGACAACAAGCTTGAAGAGGAGACTTCCAGGAAGCCTAACTTCTTCGTTTTTTGGCCAAATGAGGTGTCGAAAAAGACCAGCTAGGGGTTTTTGGATGCTCTGAATCCATTGGAGCAGTCTATTGGTCATTTTGAGCATTGTAAAGCATGTTTTTGAGCACTTTGAGAAAATAATACTAATGATCCATTGGAAGCTAGACCAGGAGATGTAGCCCAAGAGAGGGGTGAACTCCTTTAATTTGTTGTGTTATGTGTTTATGTTCATTGATTATGCTGCTGTTTATATGCATCTTAAATGAGTAAATCCTATTAATAATGTGTTGCAAAGTTGATCCATTTGCTTTTAACACATAAAATTTTACTTGCAAATATTTTCAAGATTACAAGTCTTCTTCATTTTTAGATCAAGTTGGTATCAGAGAATAGGTTTTTGAAGACTTGATTATTTGCAAGTGTTTTGTTTCTAATGCTCACAAGGTTGAAACTCACAAGAGGATAAGGTCAACTTGTGGAGCCAAGTTCTCATCCTTCAAGGACGAAGCATATACAATCACCGCAAGTTTCAAGGAGGAATTCACCAAGTATGGCTCATGAAGAAAGTCATGAATGTGTTCCTGTAGAAGATGAAGATCTCAAAAAGGCTATCAAGGAAATGAGAGAGATGATGAAGATCTTGATGGAAAGGAATGCAGGGTTGCAAGGTGAAGGCTCCAACCCTTCAAAGCATAAGGGAGACATTGGTGATAAAACTCCAAATGGAAAT
>JZKD02S0783356.1:177505-193810 GCA_000966675.3 Picea glauca
GCAAAGCCAAGTGGATTGAGGTTGGAAGGGTGAGGGAACTATACCCTCATCTTCACATAGACTGAATATAGTCTTTTGGAGGTCCAAAAGCTTCCCAATGGGGAGGTGTGATCAGAGGATCAAATTTTGCTCAAAAATTCAAGGTGCTCGGAATCACTTCAAATCAGACAAGAGCGTAGGCCTCGTCATTGCGAACCCAACGCAACTCGTTTAGGTTCAAACATACATCAGGAGAGAGAGATATCGCGATCTGTTCGAATCGTCAAACAGGTAAAAAAAAGATGTTGATTGGTTAGTCCATACAGGCTGACGTGGCAGAGACTGTACGTCTGTACGCTGACATGGAAGAGGTGACATGGCAGTTTCAGATTGGATGATAGTTGGATGAATCATGTTTCGACATGTGGAAATTTTTGGTTTATGGTTGAGTGCCACGTGGCCCAGTCATGGGCTGCCACGTGGCACCATTATATTGGTTATTGGTTCAAAACTATATGGAGTCTGTGGGATTCGAACCCTGGACCTCCCCACTGGTCAAAGCCTTAGCAAAGTCTGCCCTGCCAATGGGCCACGCGTTGTTCCTTGTAAACTATATGTGTTAAAATATATTTGAATTAAAGTCATGTTACATATGGCGAGGGGTCGGGCCGGGGCTTAGCCTCGACCCACGGTTCTATTGTTTATACATATGACCATTACCATATTATATGCGCAGAATTTGGTATTACAAATGGAACCCAGCCATGGTTTCACATGTGACCACAGTTCCAACGCGTGTGGGTTTACGTATGGAAAACGGTTGAGCCTCCGGTCACATGACCTATGGCATGTGACCTTGCCACGGAGCGCACGGGGAATTTGTGTTTAAAACTTAGCCCTTTTATATTTGCGCAAGGTCACATGACGCACATGTGCCCACGAGTTTGACGGTTAGGGGTTGGCGTGCCCATAACCGTCCTATAGTTCGCATCGTTGGCGTGGTTGCATTTGGTGCCGGGTTTTTACGCTTTAAATGGCGTGTGTGCTAGGTTGAACATACAAGGGTGCAATTTGTAGATGCAGAGACAGTAAGATTGAGGAGGAGACTTCTAGGAAGCCTAACTTCATTTTTTGGCCAAACGAGGTGCCGAAAAAGCCCAGCTAGGGGTTTTTGGACGCTCTGAAGCCATTGGAGCAGTCTATTGGTCATTTTGAGCATTGTAAAGCATGTTTTTGAGCACTTTGAGAAAATAATACTAATGATCCATTGGAAGCTGGACCAGGAGTTGTAGCCCAAGAGAGGGGTGAACTCCTTTATCATTTGTTGTGTTATGTGTTTATGTTCATTGATTATGTTGTTGTTTATGTGTATCTTAAATGAGTAAATCCTATTAATAATGTGTTGCAAAGTTGATCCATTTGCTTTTAACACATAAAATTTTACTTGCAAATATTTTCAAGATTACAAGTCTTCTTCATTTTTAGATCAATGGAAGAGAATTGGATAAGGAAGGGCATGTGATGAAAATCATTGAAAGATTGCAGAAAAATTCCCAAGCTCGCCGAGCCAATAGTCGAAAGCTCATGAGGGTCAGGGATTAATAGGGTGAATTCAACTTAAAGATGTTGAAAAGTATGGAAAGAATATAAAGGAAATTGGAAAAGGAGAGTGACACAAACAAAACATGGAGTCGCAGGACCCCTGAGAGAAAAAGAAGATCGAGGAGTGGTAGCAGACATCATCGTCGCTCCCCAAAGAATTCCGATAAGGAAGCACACAGTAGTTCAAGCCCATCCCCTACCAGAAAACACCAAAGATCTGGAGTGGATGAATTGAAAGGGGAGATGAACAAGATTAAGCCTCCTACATTTGATGGAGAACATACAAAGGAGGAAGATGCCGAAACATGGTTGCTTGGCATGAGGAAATATTTCCAACTGCATAATTATTCCTCTCATGCAGACGGAAGAATTGCGATGTGTCAACTAAAAGGAAAAGCATTCATGTGGTGGGATCAGCTTGTGCAGGTGCAACACATTAGAGAGAAAGATATCACATGGAAGGAATTCAAGAGGTATTTTGAGAGGAAATACCTGACTAAAAGATACTATGACAGAAAGATGGAGTTCTTTGAACTCAAACTGGGCAGCATGACCATTGATGATACGAACGAAGGTTTTTGGAATTATTGAAGTATGTTCCATTCATCAAAGATGAGGTTGTCAAGATTCAGAGGTATTTGAGTGGACTGCCACCTCCCATTGGTGACAAGATTCAATATGATGATCCTAAGACTATGGAAGAAAAAATAAGAAGAGTGAAATGCTTATATGAGCAACAAAGCGAAAAGCCTACCTTTCAGAAGGCTTGGGATGACTAGAAGAAGTTTAAGAAAGAATAGAGGCAGAAGGGAAACAAACCTCCCTTTTTCAGAAATAGTCCTCAAGGACATCCATCGTTTAGAGAGCAAAGAATGGCTGAAGTGGGGGAACAAAGGCCGAGACAGATGCCCATTCAGTGTTGGGGCTGTAAAGAGAAACACAAGTACAGAGATTGTCCCCATAAAAATGGCAAAGAAAGAGTTGTCCATAATGTTCAACAAGTTGAAACAGTGGAGGACATGGGCAGTAGAATGCCAAGGATCTATGTGGCCCTGGACAACAAGAAAGATGGATTTCAGTCGCACATGATTGAAGTGGAAGGTATGATTAACAACCAACCATTTATTATTTTAATTGATTTAGGGGCTATCCATAGCTATGTAGATCCTAGGGTGGTGGAAAGTTTGCATTTATCAAGAAGCAAACATGAAAAGTCTTGGTTAGTGCAGTTGGCTACAGGAACCAAGAGGAAAGTCACTGAGTTGGTTAAGTCCTGTCCAGTGGACATGAAGGTATTGAGCATGAAGGTTGAATTGAATATTCTGTCGTTAGGCTCATATGAATGTATAATTAGGATGGACTGGTTGGACTAGCACCATGCCCTCCTGGACTGTCATAACAAGGAATTCACTTGCTTAGATGAAGAAGGGAATCAGAGAGTCTTCCAAGGAAATCCTAGAGTTGTTACTATTAGAGAAATCTCAACAATGCAGCTGAAGAAGTGCTACAGAAAAGGCTGTCAATTATTTGCAACCCATGTGGGGGAAACACCTAAGGATAAGGTGTTAAGTATTGAGGATCATGAGGTACTTAAAGAGTTTGAAGACGTATTTCAGGAGGTACCCAGACTACCTCCGAAGAGAGATCTCGATTTCTCTATAAATTTGATGCCTGGAGCAACTCTAGTGTCGAAATCTCCTTATTGAATGAGTACGCTAGAGCTGAAAGAGTTGCAATTGCATCTTGAAGAGATGTTAAAGAAGGGGTACATTCACCCAAGTGTGTCACCTTGGGGTGCCCCGGTCCTGTTTGTGAAGAAGAAGGACAGGATGTTGAGGGTGTGCATTGATTTCAGACAGTTGAACAAAGTAACCGTCAAGAACAAGTATCCTCTGTCGAGGATCGACGATCTTTTCGATCAGTGGAAAGGTGCGAAAATATTTTCGAAGATAGATCTCAGATCGGGATATCACCATGTAAGAATAAAGTATGAAGACATCGGAAAGACCACCTTGAGAACAAGGTATGGTCATTACGATTTCACAGTGGTACCGTTTGGGTTGTCGAACGCACCTGCTGTTTTTATGTGCTTGATGAATGGTGTATTTAAGGACTATCTAGACAAGCTTGTCATAGTCTTCCTGGATGACATTTTGGTGTATTCCAAGTCAGAGGAAGAGAATGAACAACACATAAGGATGGTGTTGCAAGTGTTGAGAGAACACCAACTATATGCCAAGTTGAGCAAATGCTCGTTTCATCAAAGGCAGATCCATTACTTGGGGAACATTATTTCAGAAGAAGGGATCATCGTGGATCCTGAGAAGGTGGAGGCCATCAGAGAATGGTCAGCACCAAGGAATGTGGTGAAAGTTAGATCCTTTATAGGTCTAGCGGGATATTACAAAAGGTTTATCACAGGGTTCTCAAAGATAGCTCACCCTATCACTTCCTTGCAAAGGAAGGAGGAAAAGTTTCAGTGGACTAAAGAATGTGAGAAATGTTGTCAGCGATTGAAGCAGCTGTTAACCAACACTTCAATATTGAGGATTGTAGATCCAAATGTGGATTTCGTGGTGTGCACAGATGTGTGTAAAGAAGGGTTGGGAGGAGTTCTCAGTCATAATGGATTTGTAATTTGTTATGAGTCCAGGAAGCTGAAAGAGCACAAAAATAATTATGCCACTCACGATTTGGAGTTGGAAACAATCATTCATGCTCTAAGGAAATGGAGGCATCACCTCATGGGAAGGAGGTTTGAACTCAAAATAGACCATAACGGTCTGAAATATCTATTTGATCATCCAACCTTAACCGCTAGACAAAGTAGGTGGCTCGAATTTCTGTGTGAGTACGACTTTGAGATCAAGCATATCAAGGGAAAGGGTAATAAAGTGGTTGATGCACTCAGCAAGAGGGTGCATGAATTACATGCTACAGCCATTAGCATGTATCAGAATGATATTAAAAACAAAATTCTGGAAGCTGCAAATGTAGATCTACAGTACAGAGAATTGGTAGCCAAGCTACAGCAGGGTAAGATGCCACAGAAGATGGAAATTTATAAATTGAAAACAGATGGAATACTGTTGTACAAGAACATAATTTTTGTACCCAATGTCCAGTGATTGAAACAAATGATTTTGCAAGAGATGCATAATGTGCCTTATGCAGGGCACCCTGGATATCAGAAAATAGTAGCAGTGGTCAAGAGCCATTACTTATGGCTAGGTATAAAGAGAGATATCGATGAATACATTGCCAGATGTATGGAGTGCCAACAAGCTAAAGTTGAGCATAGGCACCCAGCAAGGTTGCTGCAACCTTTACCCATTCCTAAGTGGAAGTGGGAAGTAGTAACGATGGATTTTATTACGGGATTTCCCTGAAAAGGCAAGCTACATGATTCGATCATGGTGGTGGTGGAAAAGATTACAAAAGATGCGCATTTTATTCCACTGAAAACTACTCACAAGGCAGTAGATGTTACTAATATTTTCATGAAGGAAGTGGCACGATTGCACGAAATTCCTAAAATGATTGTGTCTGATAGAGACTTGAAATTCACCTTGAATTTATGGAAAGGATTGTTCAAAGGATTCAGAACGAATCTGAACTTTAGTATAACTTATCATCCTGTGTTTGATGGACAGACAGAGAGGGTGAACAGAGTAATAGAAGACATACTAAGAATGTATGTGATGGACAAACCATCAAGATGGGAAGACTACCCGCACTTGGTAGAATTCGCCTACAACAATGGGTATCATGCATCGTTGAAGATGAGCCCATTTGAAGCACTTTATGGAAGAAATTGCAATACTCCAGTGAGCTGGGATAATCTAGTTGATAGAGCAGTAGTTGGGCCAGAGTTGCTCAAGGAGATGGAGGACCAAATGATAAAAAATTAGCAGAATTTGAAAGCTGCCCAGGATAGGAAGAAAAGTTATGCTGATAAGAACAGAACCCACAGAGAGTTCAAATTGGGTGAACATGTTTTCTTGAAATTGAAAGCTAACAGGAGTTCCCTGAAGCTGGGAAGTTGCGCCAAGTTGGCAGCCAGATTTTGTGGGCCATTTGAAATCCTGGAAAGAATTGGGCCAGTTGCATTTATGCTTGCATTGCCTGCATCTATGACTGTACATAATGTGTTTCATGTTTCATTGCTTAAGAAATATATACCATATGCTAATCATGTTATCGATTTGAATGTGATTCAGGTGGAACAAGAAGGTGTCCTGCAAGTGCATCATGTGCGCATATTGGATAGGAAAAACAAACAGCTCAAGAATCGAGCTATAGGGATTGTAAAGGTCTAGTGGACCTAGTATGGTCCTGAGGACGTGACATGGGAGTATGAATATGTTATGTGGGCAGAGTACCTGCATCTTTTTGAAAAATTTGAAAATCTTGCAAATGCAGTGTAAAGTTGCACCGAGGATAGTGCAAAAATAAGGGGAGGGGATTGTAATGTCCCCAAGGCCGAGCCCTGTTGTAAATCATGTATATGAAGTATAAATCTTGCATTATGAATTGTAATTATGTTTTATAGGATGGTGAGCCAAGTTTATATAAGTTGGTGGGCTTATGTGTTATTAGGCCGGAGAGCCTAAGTGTTAAGGTCGAGAGCCTGCTTTTGTATATGTAATCATGCACAACATTAATAAAAATATAAACACCACTGCATGCAGACTGACCACGATGAATGAGTGATGGGGGACTAAGATTCCATAGAGTGGGTAAGGGATTGGGGGCTAGAAGGTTGGAAAGAGAGGCTAAGTGTTGAGCCTAGGGGCTTAACTCCTTGGGAATAATATTTTAATATTATTCCAAAATCCATGTGAAATATATGTTTTATCCTAAGTTATTTGGAAGGACGAGTGACTTCCAAATGGGAAGGAACGAGCTTCATGGGTGACAAGTGTCAACCCAAGCGCATGCAGTTAAAACTGTTGAGTTGAGCCGTGATGGGGGTTCCTCCTCCATTCAACCATCGACTGTCTGAACCGGGAATCCCATATGACCTCTGCAAGAATACCCTCCCGCAACTCGGAAACCAAAAAGGTCTGTGTTGATTTCTGGAGGAGATGGTACACCCTCTGTCAAAACCGTCGAGTCTGTGTTCGACCTTTGCCGGGATTTCTTATCACACATCCCCGAAACCTAGAACCATGAGTCTATTCTGTATGGATGGTTGGGAAAACTGAATGTCCCGTAATTGTTGAGCCTGGTTGGGTTGAAGCGTCTATCTGTCACCTATTTTGGGAACCTGTGTTTTTTGTCCCAGTTGACTATGGCATCCACGCAGTTCTTGGCTAGGTGTGGTTTTCTATTGTTGTATGTTTGTTGCTGAGCCTTGTTGTTTTTCTGCTTTGTATGGGAACGAGATTAAGGAAACCGGTTGTATGACCTGTGTGTAACCTCTCTCCAGGTGAGGGAAGTAATTTTTGTTGAAGAGGCAGTCTGTCAGGCCTGTGAGAATCTATTTCCAGGTGAAGGATTCTGCTGGGAAGTGGTATTCTTCCAGAGAGAGTCTAGCACCAGCTACGAAGCTCTAAGACTTCCTGATTTGAATTGTTACCGAGACCCAGAGAGGGAGGTGAAGTAATGATGGACTGTGCTTGTGAAGGTGTATACTCCCGGGTGGAACATGCATGTGGGGAATGAGAGTCTGTGAGTAGTGGGCGTAAGCATGCATCCTGGGAAGAATCCTTCTGGTTATTCTATGCAGTTTTCCCTATAACCTCAACCTAGACTAGGATTCCTTGCCTTGGGTGGAGCTTAGTCCCAGCTCGGGGGTGACCCACTGCTGAGCATGATGAGTAGTGTGTTCTAAGGCTGGGAGGTTCATAGAAGGCCTGCACATAGTTGGTGGAATTACCATGGTTTCAAAGATAAGTATTAGCTTATGCTTAAGATTATGTTTTGCATGCCTATGATGCTTATATGTATCATGTATTCTGTTGTGCATATGAATTATTGTTAATGCCAGGGATTGTTTATGTTAGTAGTAATATTGTGCTTACTTTGAGTTGAATGTGTTTAATATGACTTAAATGCATGTTATTAATTAAGTATGAGAATGATGTTGTTCCACACAGTAGCGTTTGCCCAGCCAATGGGATGACGGTCGGGGACGTTACACCACGGGACAAGTAAGTACAATCAAAGGCTTTTTGAAATCATGTGTAAAAGTATTAAATGATCCATCATCTGTGAAAATATTGCAAAACATCCTAGAAAAGTGTAGCAGTGAGACAAAAGAAAAGATAGAACCTAAAACAGATAATCACTTACACACAAAAAGAAGAAGAAGTAGGGAATTTAGACTGAATGTTAACATTGGGGATTTCAATATGGGAGACATTATACTGGATCTAGGATCCGAAGTGAATGTATTACCAAAGAAGACATGGCAATGCATGGGAGAGCCAAAATTAGGATACTCACCCATTCAATTGAAATTAGAAAACTAGCATAGATTCCTACCAATAGGTAGAATGAAAGGAGTGACAGTAGATATTGATGGAGTGTGCACTAAAGCATATTTTGAAGTCATTTAAATAGTAGATGGTACAACACCTTACCCAGTATTACTTGGTCTCGATTGGGCATTTGATAACCAGGCCATAATCAATTTGAAGACCAGGAAAATGACATTTGATTCCGGAGAGTACAGGGTTATTACGCCATTAGACCCATCAGAAGGGGAGAGGTTTGTAGAACCTACTTGCCTAGACTTAGAGGAAATTGCCCAATTGCACAGAACAACTGCACGTGATGAGGATTACGTAAACTCAACTACAGATGAGGTACTTAGTTTGTGGAGCATTACTTCATACACAATAGACTCAGACACCAGTTTAGATAAATCGCAACAGAGGCTACATGAAGTATCCATGCGAAGATGTGCAAGAATAGACCATGCAGTAAGATGGATAGGCACATAATTCAGGGAACCACCCAGTTTCCACGGAATAAATAATTTTGAAACATTCTTGACACAGTATGAACACATAGTGTTAGAGAACCAAAGACTGTTAGCACTTGACTTAGCACTAAATTCCACACCAAAAAGATGGTGGGGTGCACACAAAGAGACAATCCCATACTGGTACCAATGTAAGCAGTTACTACGCATAAGGTTCGGCGCAGAACAGAAATATGAAGGACATGGAGCACCAGCGGAACACCTGGAGGCATGTAGAACGCTGTGGAAAATGACACCACCAGAGGAATGGCCTCATCACTTCATACATACTCTAGAGGGCATACCAACAAATTGGTATACGGACCAGGAATTGTTCAAAGGAACTACGACATGGACGACATTACGACATAATTTCACAGTCAATTTATCATTCGAGCATGAAAAACCCAACATAGATGCATCCCTTAAACGAATCAGAGGAGTAATATTCATCAAAGAACCAAAAATAGAATTGATCACAGAAGAACAACAACGAAACAAACAGATAGTCAAGAAACTATTTTCTTGTTACCACATACAAGAAGAAGCACTAGATGAAGATGATCCGCATGATATTCAGATTGAAGAGGTAGAAGGTGAAAGAGATATGGAAGGACCAACCATAGAATCAGAAGTCATTTCCGCACCAATCAAGGTAAATAAAGTTTACATCGGGACAACTGAGCATCCCAAAATGGCCATCATTGGATATTACTGGGATGAGAAAACAGGAGAAAGTAACATAGAGTTGTTACATGAATATAATGATCTCTTTCCCACAACATTCACAGATATGAAGGGTATAGTCAGATAACTAGGAGAAATGAAGATACCACTCAGACCTGACGCGAGACCTATTAGACAACGACCCTACAGAGTGAACCCAATATACAAACAAAAACTCAAAGCTGAGATCGATAGGATGCTCGAAGCCGACATCATAGAACTAGTTGAGGAGTCAACATGGATAAGTCCAATGGTAGTACAGGACAAGAAATAAGGAGGGATCAAGATATGCGTCAACTTAAGGAAGTTGACGATGCATGCCTACACGACCCATTCCCTACACCATTCACGAATGAAGTGTTAGAGAACGTAGGAGGACATGAAGCTTACTCATTCACTGATGGATTCTCGGGATACCATCAAATTAAGATAGCACAGGAGGACAGATACAAGACCATGTTTGCAACAGAATGGGGATCTTATCAATACACAATCATGCCATTTGGAATGAAGAATGCACCAGCAATATTCTTAAGAGTGGTGATCGCAACATTTAAGGAATTCATCCATCAGTTTCTTAAAGTATACCTGGATGATTGGAAAGTCTATAGCATGTTGAAAAACCATGTGGGAGTTTTATGGCTGATGTTAGAAAGATGCAGACATTGCCATATATCATTGAACATCAAGAAATGCATATTTGGAACACCATAAGGGATACTATTGGGCCACATAGTATGAAAACAAGGTTTATTAGTAGATCTGGCAAAGATCGCAGTCATTGTTAATTTACCAGCACCAAAAATAGTCCATCATCTAAGAGTGATGTTAGGACACATAGGATACTATAGGAAATTCATCAAAGGATATGCACAAATCATAGCATCGATGAAAAAGATTCTAAGGAAGGATACAAAGTTTCAGTGGAACGACGAGTGTTAACACAGTTTGGATACCTTGAAGGAAAAGATGGTTACCACGTCGATCTTGTATTTCCAAACTGGGAAAAGAAATTCCATGTGTATGTAGATGCATCAGCCATAGAAATTGGATTTATCTTAGCACAACCAGGAGCGGGAGACTTGGATCACCCGATAGCATTTGCAATAAAAATGTTATCAGACTCAGAACATAACTATAACACGACAGAAAGAGAAGGCATAGCCATGGTCTATGCATTGTACAAATTCAGACATTACTTATTGGGGAAGCACTTTAAAATGTTCACAGATCACTCATCCCTGAAATACCTAGTCAACAAGCTAGTGTTGGGGGGGAAAATATGTCGATGGTTACTACTATTCCAATAATTCAACTTTGAAGTAATAGTTAAACCAGGGAAATTGAATGCAGGACCTGACCACTTGCCGAGGGTCACAAATGGAGAAGAACCTACGGACTTAGAAGACAACTTTCCAGATGCACAGTTATTCTCAGTACAAATTGTGGATGAATACTTCGCAGATATCATTCAGTACTTGGGTACAGGTACTGCACCACAGGACTATAGCACCGCGCAGAAGAAAAACCTAGTAGTCTGCATTGTCGACTATCAACTGATTACAGAACATTTATATAAAATGGATGCAGATAACATCTTGAGAATATATGTGTTAGAGAACAAAAGACCACGAGTCTTAGTAGAAGCTCATGAGGGAATAGCAGGAGGTAATTATGAAGGTAAAGATACCGTTCAGAAGGTCTTGCATGTAGGACTATGGTGGCCAATGATTCACAGAGACTCGAAGGAGTATTGTCAAAGATGTGATGTCTGTCAAAGAGTAGGAAAACCCAACAAAAGGAATGAGATGCCATTACAACCACAAGCAACATTACAGGAATTTGAAAAGTGGGCAATAGACTTTGTGGGACCAATCAACCCACTGAAAAAAAGAACAGGGGCTAGGTACATTATCACTGTGATGAAATATTTAACAAGATGGGTGGAAGCTACACCAGTAAAAGATTGCAGCACAGAAACATCAATGCACTTTTTTTTTGAACAAGTAATCACTCGATTTGGGTGCCCAAGTGTTTTGATGAGCAACCAAGGCATGCACTTCATAAATAACACCATCCACGCAATGACTGAAGAATTTGAAGTCCACCGCTAGAAGAGCACACCGTATCATCCACAAACAAATGGCACAGTGGAATCCTTCAATAAAATTCTAGAGAACGCATTGACAAAGATTTCTAACGTCAATAGAGACGAATGGGACCTCAAAGTACCAACAGTATTATGGGAATACAGGACTACATGCAAAAATTTGATAGGTCACGCACCATTTAAATTGGTTTATGGCCAAGAAGCAGTAGTTCCATTAGATTTCTTAGTACCCAACTTGCGGGTAGCAACTATCACACAAATGACAGAATGAGGCATAGTACAGGAGAGACTGAATCAGTTATTGACCATGGAGGAAGACCAAATCTTGGCAGGATTCCATCAACAAGTGCATAAAGTAAGAGACAAAGCTTGGCGCGATAGACACATCAAGAAGAAAATGTTCAAGGAAGGATATCTAGTATTGGTGTATGACAGTAAATCATTTCAGCACTCGGGGAAGCTCATGATGCATTGGTTAGGACCATACAAAGTAAAATCTTTCATAGATGGAGGAGTTGTACAGTTAAGAGATTTAGCAGGCACATAAATCAGAGGGATGGTCAATGGGAGCCGACTGAAGTTGTATAAGGACAGTCGACCACCCACTTCATAGTAAAAAAATAAAATGGAAAAAGAGAACAAAAAGGAAACAAAACTAAAGAGAGCACAGTGCACCAGAGAAACATGAATTCAGAAAAAGAAAGGACAATGGTTATATACAAAGGGAAATAAGCAGGAAAAGGAAAGTTGGCAAAAGCAGGATGACAGGACAACACTAAGAAGAACTAAAGGACGGCAAGGACCAATGGGACATCACATTAATTACTCCAACTAGAGATGTCAAAGCAAGAGTAATGGTAAGTACGAAACTGTCGAAGATGCATTGAACCCACAATTATGGTGCATTGAACCCATAATGGAGGAAGCGTCCTTGACAAGCTTTATGGGAAGCCGATACAACATGCGAGCACATGAGAAACTAGTCTATTCGCGAAAGAAGAACAGACAGAGAGAAATAGCATCTACAACGCACAGAGCGAGGCTACAAAGACCACATAAGCTATTCGAACCCGACAAAAGTTCGACAGTCACCGCTATGGCACCACCGAAACCAACAGAAGCAAGCTAGAGTGCCATACCAACTAGGGTTCAAAATCGATCACGAGGACCGTTGGAAGAAGGTGAATAACAACCACCGGAGGTCATCGATATTGAGGAAATCCCATCCCCAGAGATGATATCGGTGAATCCTACACCGATACTGGAAGAAATTCAGCAGCCAGCAGCAGAGGCCACGAATGTAGATACGCCAGCAGTGACGCAGGAGCTTTAGATCCAAGAAGCAAAAACCCAAAAGGAGGTGTAACCAGAGCGCACCAAAGAAGCTCCGAAAGTTAATGACATGATGTTGAATCCGACAACAAAAGTAGAGCTAGATGAGTCTCAAATGACCATCTAAGAACACCCAATAGGGGAGACCACTGAACATGTCTCGGCTTGGAAGGAATGGCATACAGAGGAACAACCGGGAGATTTTGGAACTTCGAGCCAGCCACCGCAGCAGAAAGATAAGATATAGATACCAAGTTCACCCCACAAGAAACCTGCAGCATAAATTGTTTTACCATGCATACCCGCTGGAGTACAGGTAGGACCAAAGCTACTAGGTCATGTCAAGAAGCTCAAATATTCAGAACATGATGTAGCAGATGAAGCCAAGTTCCCAGAACTTGTGAAGAGGGTCTTTCTATAGAATATGGGCACGAATCCATTTAGACAACTGATTGATCATCCGTATCAGTGGGCAACTGGGCTGGAGAAAACGAGAATTTTAGGTCTGTTGGACCTACCAATTTTGGCAGAGGCCAGAACACGAAAGCATGCATCAAGAATCTATTATCAATCAAACATGGAGGGGACATATGGCTGGACAAACCCATCCCCATAACTATTGAGATTATTATGCAAATAACAGGATTACCAATTCGAGGTATGGATCTCACGTTGTTTTTGGATGAAAAAACCAAGGAGAAAGCCTTGCCAGAAGAAATGAAGAAGAAGTATGGCACCACCAGGGGGACAAGAGGCATCATCATAAAATGAATCAAAAATGCAGCCACACAACTGGGTGCAAAAATCTTATCCTGCAAGTTTTTGAGAAAATGTCGCAGAGAGGAAGTACCAACTGGAATTGTTGCAGTTGTAGCCCAATGCGCAGAAGGCACCTCAATGAGATGGGCGCCATACTTATTGAAATTATCCTAGAGGACTGGAAGGATGCATAGGATATAGGCACAAAGTTACACTACTCATGGTTGATTACCTTGATAGCCTTCATGGGATGGTGAGAACCAGGGTATGCATTTTTTTGTACCAGACCAAAGCCTGTGGGAGCGAGGTATCTATTTTTGGAAGCAGGTTCGAACGCCAAACATAATATGGAGAACGGGGTCATATTTGAGTCATACCTATGTGACATGCAGGAACCATCAGCCGAATGTGAAGAATAACACCAGAGGTTGTCACGCGGTATGCAGACATCGCCAACTTCCAAGCCACACGACAAACAATATGGATGCAGGCAAGGCATGATCCATCTAAATACTGGCTACATATGCGCTACTACATCACAGAGGGTGATATCGATATGGTCATCAGCGAATGGCCCGACAAATGGAGGATCCCAACGATTAACAAGGAAGTGCCAGAAAGAACAACAGAGGAAGAGGCAGAGAAGGGACCTACAAAGCCTCCATAAATCCAAGTGCCCAAGAGACCAAGAATGGGCCAAGGCAAGACAACACAAAAATACGAAGGGCCAAAAAATACAGGAACCATGGAACAACAGAAACAGGCTAAGGGAGCGCAGGAGACCACCCCAAATCCTAACACACAGGAACCATGGGGAAATAAGAGACCAACCATGTAGAAAGGAGGCGCGCACAAGAAATCAAAGGCACAATGAGAACCACCAGAATATACGATCACAGAGGACGATGGGGAAATGCTTGCCAAAATGGTCCAGGATTGTCTACCCGAGGACTTTGACCATGCGACACACCACAGGGAGAAACTGCAAAAAGAGCTGGCAGAATTGGGGCAATTCCTCAAGAAATTCGGGGAAGTATATATAGGAAGCAACAGTAGGGGCATAGAGACATTAGCACCATAGACAGAAGGAAGGGTGAAAGAGGAAGAATGGCAGTCAGTCCAGGGGATACTGCAACCACACTTAACATTCCATATTAACCCCAATATGTTGGGGATGGACGAAATTTTGGGGCAGACACCTTTGAAAGAATTAATCCAAATCCAACTTGTGTTGACAAGGATACCATCGAGGGAATTACACAAGTTACAGGTAAACGTCAACCACAAGGTACAAACTCACACATGGAGAGACTTAACCGAATTGAAGTAGACAACAAAGAAGTGGGACACGCTGGAAATAGTCTATGAGAAGGCTAAATCTAAGACCGAGGAGGAAAGGGAGCGTCGAAATGGATTGGAGAAGAAAGTGGTAGGAACTTATGAGAAGATTCCACAGGCTGTGTAGAGTGAGGAAATCACAGCAGTAGAAAATATTGATCGGATTGCATAGGAAATTGATCAATCTCATAAGGAGATCGAGAATCTCTCAGAACATCTCACGCCAACCACTCCACCAACAGTGAAGGAGAAAAGGAAGCAGCAAGAAACAACGCAGTTGTAGGATATAGAGCAGCAAGTTCGCATAACAGCTGACTTGTTTGATAAAGCAACGTAGCTTTGGACAAGGTTGGAAGAGGATCCACAGGTGTAGAATACCAAACAGAATATCCAAAGCAATGCAGTGATCCAAGAGATCAAGCAGAAGCGGAAGACCAAACCAATACTAGAATGTGTCAAAGGGACGCAAGAGATTAAGAAATTGCAGCTAGAGATAATCTATTCGCAAACCCAGAAACATGAGTGTCAGGCTCAAATGGAGCCATTACAGGAGCAGGTAGCAGAAGTACTAGCACAGGCAGAGGAAGCTAAGACACATATAGCACATACCTAGGCAGAATGTATAGGATTGGTGAGCGATGAAGTGACAGTCTAGGTAGTGGACACAATCAGGGAGAAGATTGCGCAGGTGTAGACACAGGCAACAACACTCAAGGAAACGTTTCAAACGATCACCAAGGAGATCGTGGAAACTTAGAAGGATTAGGTGGCTTGGGATGAGCCACAAGTCAATGTTGGGGGCCTGTTGGCAACAGGCCGAAGTGGAAAGAAGGATGATCGTGGGGAAAGAAAGTGTGCAGAAATGTAAGTAACAGCTGGAAGGAAACACAACATGCGCACATGCAAGAAAGCATGCACAAGGAGAGGGACAATTGGAAGGAGGAGCAGCACACGCACATGAGAGGAGGACCTAAATTCGGTAGGGTTAGGGTTTTGGTAATGTATTGTAATGGATGAAGATCCAAAGATGTATAAATATTGATACTGAGGTATTATAGAGGGTTCTGATATGTAGGTATCATAGGTTCGATTTTTGCATTGTTCAGATTGTTGTTACATCATAGTTATGTACGAGTAGATGTGAATTGTAATGTTGTTATGTACTATTTTGTAATATTTTGAGATAGAGGAGAGGAGAGAAGGAATATTTGAGGATTATATCACAGGTTGAGGTTCCTAGTGCGATCTAGTTCGCCTCATATAGATCTTACCCATCTGAGTAGAATTGTAAGCACGTGACGCTTGTTGGGTGGCCAAAGTACCATATTTTTAACAACCTTTCATTTCACTTTCTCTTCACTTTCACTTCAATTCTAACCATATTCCACTTTCCCATACCCTTACATTAAACCATTTTCATGATTACATGGGTTTTAGACATTATTTTCCAATGCATCTATTTTAGTGTTTTTGAGTGAATTTATGATTA
>JZKD02S0783356.1:197976-218044 GCA_000966675.3 Picea glauca
GGACCTGATATAATTGTCGACATCTTGTCGAAGTTTTTTCCAGTAGAAATGTTTTTGTAGCACTAGCATTGTCTTTTCGATGCCAAAGTGTCCTACCACCCGATTGTAGTGAGCTTCCCAAATCAGCTTCACGTGCTCGCTTGATGGAATGCAGAGATGTCCTAGATGGCACAACATCCGTCCTAAAGATGGAAATTAGCGACCACTGAGTTTTCTCCCAACATTTAGTAGGTGGTGGAGAATTCAGGGTTTGTCTCATAGAGGTGGGGCCATCCAGAGGTCTCATGGTCGCAAGAGTCTAGCACTGTGGTGAGTGCCTCGACTGGAGGTCGACTGAGGAAATCAACAACTCGGTTGGTACTTCCTATTTTATACCTGATGTTGAGGTGGAACTATTGTAAGTATGTGGACCACTTTTGATGGCAGTCATTCTACAATTTTCCTTGGGTCTGCATGAACTGTAGTGGCTTGTGATCAGTGTGGATGATTGTCTCCTTCCCTAGAATGTAACGTCTCCACTGGAAACAGTCTTGCACAATGGAGTACATTTCTTTGTCGTAAGTAGGGTACTTATGGACAACATATGATAGTGTCTTACATTTCTTTATCGTAAGTAGGGTACTTATGGACAACATCTGATAGTGTCTTACATTTATTTTTCGTAAGTAGGGTACTTATGGACAACATATGATAGTTTCTCACTATGATACGCCACGGGGTAGCTGTGTTGAGTGAGAATGACACTCACAACATAGTTTGAAGAATCTGTCTCGATCTCAAAGGGATGTTGCAGGTTTGGTATTGAAAGTACTGGGGATGAGCACAAACAATGATTCAATTCATCGAAGGATTTTTTTTCAGGACAGGACCCACACAAATTTTTCCTTACCGCCTCCCCTGGTTACTTGGTTGAGGGCCCATGAAATATGTGAGAATCCCAACACGAACCTGCGATAGAAATGGGCGAGGCCCAAGAAGCTTCGAAGCTCAGTGAGTGTGGTTGGGTCTGGCAAGTCACGGATGACATGGATCTTGGCTGGATCCACATGCACACCATGCTGATCAATGATGTAGCCTAAATAATGGACCCTGTCCATGCCGAAGGAGCATTTTTCCAAGTTTTCATATAGTTTGTGCTGTCACAGGGTGTGTAGAACCTGTTGAATATGCTGCAAGTGTTCCGCCCAAGTCTTGTTGTAGATGAGGATGTCATCCAGTTACACCACTACAAAAGTAATGGTGAAAAGTTACAGGGTATCATCCATCATTCTCACAAAATTTGTTAGATCATTTGTCAAACCAAAGGGCATGACCAACCATTCAAAAAGACCTTCTTTTGACTTGAAGATGGTCTTCCATACATATGTACGTTCTATTAGGACCTGGTGGTAGCCAGACTTCAGATCAATCTTACTAAAGTATTTGTCCCCTGTGAGTTGATCAAGGAGTTCATCAATAAGGGGAATCAGGTACCGGTTCTAGACTATGATTTTATTCAGGGCCTGGTAATCAATGCAGAGTCGCCATGTCCCATATTTCTTCTGCACTAGTATGATTGGGCTCCCACAAGGTGATGATATGGGACAGATGTGCCCTTTGTGGATCAATTCTTGGATCTGCCTCTTGATCTCCTCGTTTTCTAACAGAGAGTGGTGATAGACCAGCCCAATGGGTAGCAGTGTGCCTAGGGTTAGATCGATGGGATGCTTGACCTGGCAATGCAAAGGTACCCCGGTAAGAGAGGAGAATATATATATGAGTATTCTTCCACGGCCTTATCCACTTGATTCTGTTGTGTGGAGAGATCAGTCACGGAGGCCTTGGATGTGGCTGCGATATTTCACTTACTCTGAGAGAGAATCATGAATAAGACAAATTTCCCGGTCTGAGAGATGATCTTCCTGCATTTCTTGGAAGAGATCAAGGAAATAGCACTAGGAGGGACTTCCTCAAGTATCCTCTACAATTTCCTATTCAAAGTAATAATAACACTACAAGGCCTAGATTCATATACAACATGACGTTTACATAAATAAGGTTGGCCCAAAAAAACATTACAAACTTTGAGAGGAGCAACATCACACAATACCTCATCTTTGAAGGGCTTGATGTCATACGACAATCAACACTGTTGGTTGATGTAGAGATCAATTCCTTGGCGGAGCCATCCAATGGTGTAGGGTTGCAGGTGTGGTGTTGTCGGTAGGGCCAGTCACTTGATGACCTCTATTGAGATGAGGTTCTTTTGGCTACCGCTATCAATGATGAAGTGCAGCGGGGTGCCTTTTACCCAAATCTGTGAATGGAAAAGGCGCTCGCCTTCTTATGGCTCATTTGGTTTACCAGGCTAGAGCTTGGTAGTAGAAATAGTGGCACTGGGTTCCGCATCAATGATCCGTCTTCCCCTTTCTAGTTTTGACTCAAATTCAGAACCTACATATGATTCAGAGGATTTAATATTGACCACCAATGACTGCTTTGAGCGATAGTCAACAGTGTTATGCCAAGGGCTCTTATGGAAGTCACACCACTTCCCGATATACTTCTTTGTCTTTTTGATGTCCTTATTTTCTTGTGACTTGGAATGGTTGTCCTGATACTGCCCATCTTTTCTTAGTCCTTTCTTGTATAGGTTGGGGCCACCCTTTCTTGTTTTTTGCTGCGAGGGGTTCCCAGGCCCAAATTGTCACATATTTTGTTTGAGCTTCTGCTCGATTTTGACAGAATATCGATAGGCCGTGCCCAAGGACAATATGTCCAAAAATTCCATTTCAGTCTGGATATATCTATGCAGAGAACTGCGATACTTGAGAACCCTATGTCGCTCAAAATATTTGATACCCAGCTTGGTGCACAGGGTATGGAAAATATTTGTGAAATATGGCACTGCTTGGTCTCTTTCTTGCCACAGTGTGGTCCATTTGGTATACAAGTCGTCATAACTTCCGACAGGGTAGAATTGTTCCTTAATAGCATCCTTGAAGGATTCCTAGGTGGTTGCGATTGTAAATAATGAGGGTTCCTCTGTTTCCTTTTGCTCACAAAAATTTTTCCACCAATCTTTGACATAGGGAACGACTTTGAGGAGCGCAAAAGTATTTTTTTCTCTATTTGAAAAGTTATGGATAGAAAAATACCCTTCTAGTAGATTCAACCACTTTTCTACAACATTTGCGTCTATATGACCTTCAAATATAGGAATATCGAAGTTTATTTGTACCTTGAAGGGGGTGGCACCTCCGCTCGAGGAAGATGCATCGACTGTTGGTAGTTCCCGAAGGATTTGCGTGAAACTATCCATCATCTTGTTCCTTTTTTGCATGAGGGCTTCCTCAAGAAATTTTTTGAAAGGATCTCCTCTCCCATCATCTTTATTTTTTCCTTCCATGAGAGGTCGTTCAGGCATGCGAGAGATTTTTTCCTCAAGAGAAACAAACTCGAGACCCAATTCTTTGGACCCTGACCTTGTTGGGGACATGTATTAAGACAACAAGGAGAAGACCACTCTGATACCACTGATCCGGATTTTATGAGAAGAACAAAATGAATACATATTATTAAAATATTCTTAACACAGAATAACAGAGATACAGTAAAACTGGTTTTCTATTCAATAAGGAAATAAGTTGAAACTGTAAAATGCAGTGGAAAACAAGCTTGTTGGAATGGTGGCGAGTTATCTCAGAGAAGAGATGTGACGGCTAAGCTCATTTGCAAGAAGATGATTACAATGAGGTTCTAAAGGTATTTTCACAATAAATAGGAATGTCAAAACCCTAGACATCCAAAAACCTAACCCTAGGAGATGAAGCGCCAGAAGTCATGTGGGACCCGTTTGGGTTAGTTAGTACATCAACTTCCCAGGGTCGTAACTTGTGCATACGATCTTCGTTTTAGGCGCATGATAGCCCGTTCGAAAGGTATATCCGAGGAATACAAATTTTTCCATGATTTATCAAAGGACATTTTGGATTGTGGAAATCCCTAAAAACATTGTTTAGGGCCTCAAAACGATCCCGCAAGTCAGGGACCTGAAAACTAGGAAAAAAACTGCCAAACTGGAAAATTGCCAAAATGAACCAGTTGGAATAGGCGGGAGGCCACCGAAATCCATTTGGATCATGGGCATGGTTGATTTTTGTTGATAATGATTGGCATAGTTGACTATCGATGAATGGTTATGTTGCATTACATTGTTCATCAAGGGTTATGTCACATCACAACATTCATCTTTGCTTACTTATGTCAAATTCCTATGACTTGAATGGTTAAGTTGCATTGTGATGTTCATTAAGGTTTATGTTGCATTGAGTTATGTTGAATTTGGTTACCCATGGTTGTCTATGGTTGATCATGTTTGATTTTGGATGAATGTGGTCCACCATAATAACTGCGGTCAACCACGATAATTATGGACAATGTTTGATCATGGTTAATAATGGTACACCATATTTGATTATGGATGAATATGGTTGACCATGGTTGATGATGGATGAATATCGTTGACCATGGTTGATGATGGTAATTACATAATTCCTTCACTTTATAACTTCTCATCAAATATATTAAATGTGAATTACATAATCAATTCACATTTAAGGAGATGATTAACTATGTGCGATGATGGTTTACCATTTTAGTATGTTTAAATATAAACCATTCAACATACATATAAATTATCCTTATTGTGGATGGCCATATTACTCCATAGTTATATCTTAGTACAACATTCATCTAAATAGAGTTTAAAAATTATTTTAAATCAACTTAAAAATAGTTTTGTACACCTTCCAATTATACAAGACGGTATTAATACTTCTATTATTATCTGTATAATTCATCTATTTTTGCATGTACAAAAAGTTTCAATCCAAATTTGGAACCCTTTAGTGATTGTAACGCAAAAACTAATCCTCTATTTACACACTCATTCAGAAAGTGGCTCTCATGCCTGCACTATGTTTACAACGTGTTGCTTCTTGTCAGAGTTGTGAGTATGTGACTATGTCCCAAAGTGACATTTTGCATCTCATTATACTTCTGAACATATCACTCATATGTTTTTCTAGGGAATACATGCCTTCTTTCAATCCATATGCACCTGTCTTGAGCCTTGAAATATGTTGGCTCAACTCAAATGCATCATCTTTGCTCAAAGGGAACGTCTTATTCTTTAGAAATTTATTGAGAAGATTGTATAAGCTCTGGGAAACTTCATACACCATGCCCATTTCTACTAATAACACAGAGGTGCAGTACTTCGATTCCCTTTCCTCGATCTCTTCCTTCATCATGTTAGTGATAATTCTTGTCTTGGGATCGAGAGCATTAGGGCCTGCAAGTTACACGAGAAGTGCCTGAGCGCAGCATGGAAAAATCTCATTTTCCGACTTCCAATCAAGCGAGCGGGAAAAGTATGTTATCAACGGCCAGGATCCATGTATAGAGCAGATCAACGATCAATGGGTAATCGTGGTTAGCAGAATTGCGCCAGGATTAGCGCAATGGATAGCGCTTATATATCACCAAAAGATCTCAGCCGTCCATCCTGGAGGAGTACGTGGCGCACGATCGGGCTCCATCGCCTCCTCGCCCTTCGTGACTTTGAAGAACGAGGACCAGCCTCCTCACACCACGAGACGCGAAGTGCCAAAAGCGTTCAGGAATCAGGCCCACAGTATCGCCGAAGTGTTTTCAGCCATCCATCCAGAGGGGACACCTGGCAGCAAGTAGAGCCATCTCGACACCTCGCTCATTGCAACTCCAACGCGCAAAAACAGCTCCATCATATCCTGATACGCGAAGTAGCGAGAGCATTCAGGACCTGGGGCCCACTGCAACGTCAGATGAGTTTAGAAACGTCAGATTTGAGGGACGCGTGGCACCAGATTGAGCCGTCTCGGCATATCGCTCATCGCGATTTCGATCAGCAAGGATCAGCCCCTTCATATTCGCAAACGTCGAAAAGCGCCATGAGAATAGGCACATGGTCACAGCCCATGGTCACTTGGAAAAAGAGAGGAGCTACATAAAGAAGGCCGAAATGCCGAGTTCAGTTACAGAGAGGATTGTCGTGGTATCCAAGCGCCATCGGATCCGATCTTCATATTGTTTTTCGCCTGGAGTAAATGACGACAAGAGCGGGTGGTTGAAACCTCCTTTCAGTCATTAAGTAAGGGGAATGGAGGGTCTGGAAAACCGTCTGCCCGAGGAAGTCTTGTGTATCGTTTTTCTCAAGGGAGCCATGCCGAAGTCTTCAGCTCGACAGAGAAGTCTGCACACGCTATCTGAGCACTTATTAGCTCAGCTACTCTCCTTACAGGAGCCATGCGTAGTTAAGATGGCACTTAAAGAAATATATCAGTACGATTTTGACTGAGAAGACACCAAGCCTTGGGCGACTAAGCACGCCTCTGTTAGGTGATTTTCTCTGAGTATATAAACTCAATATTTGTATTTTGTAAGGTATCGATGGTAGAGCAGAGCTCTCGGTTGTAAAGATTTAATGAAGCACTATTATCTCTGGTTATGTATGAACTCTTGAGACTTCTTGCCTTATGAATGCCGGTTTCTTTCATGTCTTTGTTTAAACTGTGTTAGAGCTGCTCGGAATTGGAGAATCCAGTCGAGTTGCAACTGTTATAGGATGATGTAGAATTTGATCACTGTGACAATCATATTGCCTCTAATCAGTCCTTGTGACTTTCCTAACGCTGAATGAATTGGAATTGGAGAATCCAATCAAGTCCTTTCTTCAGTATCTCGAAACCCTGAACCAGAGGATCTTGATTTTAGAGTTTTTCTTCTACAAATTACCGAAAGCCTGTCGCCCGAAGTAGTTTGTTCACTCTTCTTATCAAATCTTCCACCTATTCACCTTTTAATCAACCCACTGATTGAAGTTAGATCAAGACCTCCTTTGTTTCATACATGCCGGACCCAGTCTCTGAGTTAGAGTGACATCTCCCCGAGTCTCTGTCCATTTGATCACCCATAAAAAAACCACTGTGACATAAAACTGAAGGGCGTCGGGCTCTTCTCCTGCTAGCAATCCAGGAGTGACCTCCATCACCAACATTTCTGGCACCGTTGCTGGGGACGAAGTTGAATATTCTCCCCGGGATTGAACGACAATGATTAACTGATTCTGAAGGTGCATCAGATATCAGAATTATCAAGATTGTTGTTGTGCACCTGGTGACTCCATTGTGACGACTCCGCTTGGGAGAACCTACTCTATCAATTGTGGCTTTCATAGGCAGACACACGCGGTCTCATCCACAGCTGCCCCTAGCTACACCTGAAACCGATCCAGAGGTGGTTCTCAGAAAAGGAAAGGCCCCTGAAGAAGAAGCTTTCACCGTCGAAACAGGTAATCCGCCATCTCCTGCTGTAAGAACTCTGTTTTCTCCCCCTTAGTTTCTTGATAGACCTCCTTCACAAGTTTCCCGTTTCCTGAATTTTGGGAGTGTTCCTACTGAGTTTTCCCCTCCTGGTCTGGGATTGGAGGGAGAAATCCTTGTCACTCCCCTCTCCTCTAAAGCTGTACCTTGGCGTAGACCCACGACCACAGAAGATTTCCCCACTCCTGCATAAGGAGGAGCACCTGCTTACTTGAGCTCGTTAGCCTTCTCCTTGAATCCCCTCTTGTTTCCCACTTCACTCCGAGATTCATTCCCGGTAGCCCCTTTGCGAACTCCTTCCCCTCCAAGTTCTCCTCCACCTAATATTCCTATGGCCAGAGCAAATCCCCCTATGACAGAAATAGAGTTCATCATAGCCGCTAGGTATGCTCCCCTCGTGCTACCACAACCTCTCAATAACCTCCTAGAAAACGGGTACCTTAAACAACTACCCAAGTTTACAGGTGAGGGGGACATAGCTGCAGAAGAGCACCTAGCAGCCTTTTACACTTTCGCGGATGATAATGTTATCATGCACACAGACGTATGGATGAGAATTTTTGTCCATAGTATCCAAGGAGAGGCTAGAAAATGGTTCAAGGCCCTGCCTCCTGGATCTATTGATGGGATCAAAGCTTTAGATAATGCCTTTTTGAGACAGTGGGGAGATAAAAAAGACTTCATGTATTACATGACAGAGTTTGGGTCGTTGAAGAGAAAGGAAGGAGAGTCTGTTTCTGGCTTCTCCAAGAGATTTAATAAAATGTACAACAAAATTCCTGCTGAGATAAAACCCTCCGAAGCCTCTGCAAAGATCACTTACTCCAGCGCCTTCGATCTTGATTTCTGCCTACTGCTAAAGGAGAGAAGAGCTGCTATGCTGGCACACATGCAAGACGCAACCGTGGAGGTAGAATCCAACATATTGGCTGTCAACCGACTCAGGAATGCCGGTGATAGAAATACGTCCAAAAATAGGCCTGAAACTTCCTCATCCAGTTCCTCTCCCCTGCCCCATCAGACAGATGAGACAGCTAAAGCAATAAAATCGCTTGCTGCCAAGATAGAAAGGTGGGAATTAGAGGGGAAGCCCATGTACAGAAATCTCCTAAACACTGATAATAGAGGTTTCAGAGGACTTGCTAACAATATACCTCAGGTCCTCCCGAGGGAACAGAGGGGAAAGGACAGAGAAGATCAAAGGGCTCAAACCCCCCTCCAAAACAACCTAGTTGATCATGAGGAAAGAGAGGAGATAGACGAGTTTGGCCCTGAAATTCACTGTAATTAAGAAACCCCTCCTTTTCCCCATTTGACTCAGTCTGTGTACGAAAAATCCCTGATGAACATTCAAATCCATGAGTTAGGAAAGGGAGAAAGGACCGGTCATACTTCTAACAGATATAATCTCAGGTCAAGGAGGAAAGAAGGAGACTTTGACAACCCAGACCAGCCCCTCATAGCAGATAGGCCTATCAAACCTGCAGCAGCCACTACTAAAGAAAAGAAGACTCAGAGTGCTTCGCCAGCAGCCAAAGAGCCTGTCACTGAGGTAAGAGAAGCTCCTAAACCTACCCCCTCCTTCAATTTTGAGCATGAGATTCAGAAGATTAGGATTCATGTACCTCTCTATGAGCTAGTTAAAAATGAAGACTTCAAAAGGTCCCTCTCCAAGTTGCTACAATATGAATCCCCCCAGCCCCCCTCTTACTCAATAAACCTTCAAGATGAAAAGCCTGCAGTCGTCTTAGGGCCCATGGTAGAGGATAGAGATGATTCATCCCCTCCCTTCTACACTTCCCTGAATATACATGATAAAGTGTTGCATAACTGCTTCATGGACTCAGGGGCTTCCCATAACCTTATGCCCAAAATAGTAATGGAAGAGATGGGATTAGAAGTGACCAAGGCCTATCATGATTTATACTCTTTTGATTCAAGGAGGGTGCAATGTCTGGGAGTCATCAAGGACCTGGTGGTTTCTCTGTTTCAACTGCCCATGAAGAGTGTGGTCATGGACATTGTGGTAGCTGATGTTCCTCCCAAGTTCGGCATGTTGTTGTCAAGGTCTTGGATTAAAAGACTTGGAGGAACATTACAGATGGACCTCACATATGCCACTATTCCGGTCTTTGGAGGAGAGCACAGGAGGTTGTACAGAGAGGCCCAACTAGCCTATATTGTTAGTGATGAAGCAAACCCCACTAACCACCCCATCTTTGCACTTGGTACCGACTTAGGGACTAGTTTGTTACATATCACTGGAACTCCTAAGGTCCCTTTACAGATAAGAAAGCAACCTATTATTGATCAGCAAATACCTCCTCCAATCACCTCTTTCTGGAAGATGTTCTTCGACGGGGCTTCCTCCAGTATGGGTGATGGCGCTGGAGTAATTTTCATATCGCCCTACCAAGAGAATATATCCTTGTCATACAAGTTGAAATTTGAAACTACCAACAATGTGGCGGAATACGAAGCTCTTGTTCTGGGTATGAGGGCTGCAAAAGAATTAGGAATTGAAGAGGTGTCCATTTTCGGAGATGCAGAATTGATAATCCAATAGGTCAGGAATGTTTATCAGGCTAAGCATCCTCAGCTCAAGAGTTACAGGAATGAGGTATGGGACCTGATTGATAATTTTTTCTCAGCTTTCAACATTACTTTTGTCCCAAGGGAAGAAAATACCTCAGCCGATTCCTTAGCCGTTTCGGCTAGTCTATTCAAGGCCTCTCCGCCACCGAAGATCCATGGTGAGGTGGAAATAAGATACAGACCATCCATCCCAGACAATGTAAAGCACTTGGAGGTATTCGAGGACGATCTCGAAATCAAAAAAATTCTTCAGTCCGTCGATGAGTTTTCTGCATTGCACATTGATCAGGACCCTGATCTAGAAGGAGACCCCCCCTCTAAAGTATTCTTGAATAAAATTGTTAATCACCAGATTATCCAACTGCCTAGCAATCAAATTCCGAGGGGACTCGTCCCTTTAGAAAGTTTGTTTGACAATAATGATGTGGCAATAAAGGGTGGTGTTCCTAGTAAAGATGCTGACATAGCCAAATGTAACATTGGTACGCAGAATGAGCCTAAGTTTGTCAAATTATCAAGCAGCTTGACCAATGAACAGAGGGCGGAATATGATGGGTTATTAAAGGAATTCGCTGATGTGTTTGCATGGGCATATGAAGACCTCAAAACTTATGACACATCTGTCATTGAGCACAAAATCCCGCTGAAAGAAGAAGCTAAACCATTCAGGCAGAAGTTGAGACAGATAAATCCCATGTTGCTACCTATCATGGAGAAAGAAGTGAAGAAATTGTTAGATGCCCGAATCATTGTCCCATTGAGGTATTCTGAGTGGGTGGCCAATTTGGTTCTAGTAAGAAAGAAAAGTGGGGAAATCAGACTCTGTGTTGATTTCAGGAACTTGAACAGAAGCTCAAGAAAAGACAATTATCCCCTGCCCAACATGGAACACATATTGCAGAAGGTCACTGGTGCATCTAGAATATCCATGATTGATGGTTTCTCTGGTTACAATCAGATATCAGTCATGCCTGAGGACAAAGAAAAAACAGCGTTCACCACTCCTTGGGGCACATTCATGTATGCCAAAATGCCTTTTGGATTGATGAATGTAGGGGCAACATTTCAGCGAGCTATGGATATATCCTTCATTGGGGAGAAAGATCAGTCTGTAGTGATCTATTTAGATGACATCACAATCTTCTTCAGGTCAAACAAGGAGCACTGCTGCCACTTGAGAAAGGTTTTCATGAAGTGTCGGAGGTATGGATTATCCTTAAACCCAAAGAAATCCTTGTTTTCTATGAAGGAGGGGAAGTTGTTAGGCCATATAGTATCAACAAAGGGGGTGAGAGTTGATCCTAGTAGGGTAGAGGCAATTCAGACCCTGTCCTTTCCCAGATCTAAGAAGGAAGTTCAGGCCTTTTTGGGAAAGATAAATTTTCTGAGGAGATTCATCTCAAATTTTGCTGAATTGGTGAAACATATCACAGCCATGCTCAAGAAGGGAAATGAAGTAAAGTGGATTACTGAACCCAGGGAATCTTTTATTCAAATAAAGAAGGCATTGACTGAGGCGCTTGTGCTGATCAGTCCTGATTATTCCAAAGATTTCCTGATTTTTTCTTTTGCTTCTTGTGATACAACAGCAGTAGTCTTGTTGCAGAGAAATGAGGAAGGACGAGAGCATCCCATTGCCTTCTTCATCAAGGCATTGCGAGATGCAGAAGTCCGATACAAGATCATGGAAAAACATGCCTATGCATTGGTGAAAGCTCTCAAATCTTTCAGAGTCTATGTCTTGCACTCAAAAATCACTGCATACGTTCCTTCGGCCTCTGTGAAAGACATTCTTATACAGCCTGACATAGACAGAAGAAGAGGTAAGTGGATTGCCAAGATCCTAGAATTTGATCTGGAGATTAAGCCCACCAAGTTGATAAAGGGGCAGGGTTTGGTCAAGTTGCTAGCTGAATCTAATTGCAAATCCTTAGGGATTAGCTTCATCAATGAGCAAGCTGAGTCATCCAACAAGAATTTTCAGGGTGCCTTGTCCCTAGCAACATGCTCCTGGTACAAGGATATCTTGTACTTTCTGCAAGAATTGAAGCCCCCCAATGGAATGGGAAAAAGCAAAGCAAGGGCTCTAAATCTCAAGGCGGTCAAGTATTGCCTCATTGATCAAGCCTTATACTGGAAAGACCCTCTAGGGGTATTTTTGAGATGCCTGGACCCACAGGAGGCCTAGAAGGTTATGTTTGATTTTCATAGCAGCCTTTGCGGAGGTCATCATTTCTGGAAGACCACAGCTCACAAGATACTCCGAGATGGGTATTACTGGACCACTTTATTCCCCGATGTTTGCAGGGAGATCAGAGCTTGCATCAAATGCCAAAGGTTCTCAAGAAAGCAACAGCTCAAATCACTACCATTAAAACCCATAGTAGCTTCGGCACCTTTTCAGCAGTGGGGGTTGGACTTCATCGGAGAAATTCATCCTCCCTCAAGTGGTCAGTACAGATGGATCCTGACTGCAACAGATTATTTCACCAAGTGGATAGAAGTTGTCCCCACCAGAAGCGCATCACACAAAGTAATTATCATCTTTCTAGAGGATATCATAGCCCAATTTGGTTGTCCCAGCAGGATCGTCACCGATAATGCTGCTTCTTTCAAATCTGAACCTCTAATTAAGTTCTGTGAGCAGTTCTGGATCTCGCTAATTCACTCCACCCCCTACTATCCCTAGGGAAATGGTTTAGTGGAATCCTCTAACAAAATCCTGATAAAGATCATCAAAATATTTTTAGAGGATAACAAAAGAGCCTGGGATTCAAAGTTGAAATTTTCTCTGTGGGTCGATTGTGTCACAACGAAGAAGTCTCTGGGCACTTCGCCGTTTCAACTAGTCTATGGAGCAGAGGCGGTTTTCCCTACTCAGCTCGCCTTACTTGTGGTGAAGTTCTTTTAAGACTACGAGGGAGAACCAGATCATATGATCATAAGAATTCATCAGATAGTGGAAGTGCAGCAGATCAGAGAGCAAGTGAGGGACGCAGCTTATAGTCATCAACAGAAGATCAAACAGGCTTTTGACAGAAAGGTCAGGAAAAAGGAGTTCGATATCGAGGACTTGGTATTTAAGTGGGACGCACCCAGACAGGATAAAGGCAAGAACAACAAGTTCGACGCCCTCTGGATCGGTCCCTTTAAAATCTCTGAGATTTTCTCCAACAACACATATGGGTTGCAGGATCTGGAGGGTGAAGAGGTTTTCAACAGCCCAGTGAATGAGAATTTTCTGAAAAAATGTTTTATTTGAGCCTTAGATGGCTCCTCTGTTTGTAAATATTGTCTTTTAGTCCTTTGTGTATTTTCTTTTTGAATTTTTTCGGCTTAATAAGTGACTCCATGGCCCAGCAGAAAGGCGACTGGAACTGCAGAAGGAGTTCTTAGAGCATCGTAGGAACGACTCTATCCCCCATGGAGCCTAATGTTAGCAATAATTCTTGTCTTGGGCTTGAGAGCATTCGGGTCTGCAAGTTACACGAGAAGCGCCTGAGCGCAGCATGGAAAAATCTCATTTTCCGACTTCCAATCAAGCGAGCGGGCAAAGTATGTCATGAACGACCAGGATCCATGTATAGAGCAGATCAACGATCGACGGGTAATCGCGGTTAGCAGAATTGCTCCAGGATTAGCGCAATGGATAACGCTTATATATCACCAAAAGATCTCAGCCGTCCATCCCAGAGGAGTACGTGGTGCACGATCGGGCTCCATCGCCTCCTCGCCCTTCGTGACTTTGAAGAACAGGGACCAACCTCCTCACACTGCGAGACACGAAGCACCAAAAGCATTCAGGACTCAGGCCCACAGTATCGCCGAAGTGTTTTCAGTCGTCCATCAAGAGGGGACACCTGGCAACAAGTAGAGCCATCTCGACGCCTCACTCATCGCAACTCCAACGCGCAAAAAACAGCTCCATCATATCACGATATGCGAAGTAGCAAGAGCATTCAGGACCTGGGGCCCACTGCAGCGTCGGGTGAGTTTAGAACCGTCAGATTTGAGGGACGCATGGCACCAGATTGAGCCGTCTCGGCATATTTCTCATCATGATTTCGATCAGCAAGGATCAGCCCCTTGATATTCTCAAACGTCGAAAAGCGCCATGAGAATAGGCATGTGGTCACAGTCCGTGGTCACTTGGAAAAAGAGAGGAGCTGCGTAAAGAAGGCCGAAACACTGAGTTTAGTTACAAAGAGGATCGTCGTGGTCTCCAAGCGCCATCGGATCCGATCTTCATACTGTTTTTTGCCTAGAGTAAATGACGACAAGAGCGGGTGGTTGAAACCTCCTTTCAGTGATTAAGTAAGGGAATGGAGGGTTTGGCAAACCGTCTGCCCGAGGAAGTCCTGTGTATTTTTTTTCTCAAGGGAGCCATGCCGAAGTCTTCAGCTCGACAGAGAAGTCTGCACACGCTATCTGAACACTTATTAGCTCAGCTACTCTCCTTACAGGAGCCATGCATAGTTAAGATGGCACTTAAAGAAAGATATCAGTATGAGTTTGACTAAAGAGACACCAAGCCTTGGGCAACTGAGCACGCCTCTATTAGGCGATTTTCTCTGAGTATATAAACTCAATCTTTGTATTTTGTAAGGTATCGATGGTAGAGCAGAGATTCCGGTTGTAAATCTTTAATGAAGCACTGTTATCTCTGGTTATGTATGAACTCTTGAGACTTCTTGCCTTATGAATGTCAGTTTCTTTCATGTCTTTGTTTAAACTGTGTTAGAGCTGCTCGGAATTGGAGAATCCAGTCGAGTTGCAACTGTTATAGGATTATGTATAATTTGATCACTGTGACAGTTGCATTGCCTCTAATCAGTCCTTGTGACTTTCCTAACGCTGAACGACTTGGAATTGGAGAATCCAGTCAAGTCCCTTCTTCAGTATCTTGAAACCCTAAACCAGAGGATCTCTCTTTTAGAGTTTTTCTTCTACAAATTACCGAAATCCTGTCGCACGAAGTAGTTTGTTCACTCTTCTTATCAAATCTTCCACCTATTCACCTTTTAATCAACCCACTGATTGAAGTTAGGTCAATACCTCCTTTGGTTCATACATGTCGGACCCAGTCTTTGAGTTAGAGTAACATCTCACCGAGTCTCTGTCCATTTGATCACCCATAAAAAACCACTGTGACATAAAAATGATGGGCGTCAGGCTCTACTCCTGCTAGCAATCCAGTAGTGACCTCCGTCGCCAACACATCACACTGTGCACATTCAAGAAAGACGACGCCCAAGATCAAGACTTATTCACAACAAATGGGAATGATCGTTTGGTGGGTTCAAATGATAACGCAGCCACAACTACGCTGCACATGAACACGGTGGTCGCCTTGCAGGTATTCATTACTCCAAAAAATTCACCCTCACTTCTGGAGCTCGCACCCAATACTAGAAAAACATACCGTTGTCTCATTCGCTTCAGTAACGACCTACATTTCTTCAATTTCGATCTTTTTTCTACCTTCATTACACTGTGGCAGTTAGCCAGGGCTCTCTGGGATTTTAGTATCTGAATCTTAGTCATATTCTCACTCCTTTCGAAGCAGTGGATTGCAATCTGAAGAAACTGTTGGAAATGGGAAATTCTAGAGATCTGATTCTTTACCACATTTCATACATCGAGGAGACTAATTGTGTCCTCCAAATACTTGTTTATCCACTTTCCATAGTCTTGATGTAAATAAAGAGCTTGGCGAATATGTAGGGGAAAGAGGTCCTCTGCACTAGAATACGAGAGGACCTCTTTAACTCTTCTTCCATAGGTTCTATGATTATGGATTTGGGCATTCTGTCAATATCAACTTTAACTTTCTACTTATATATCGGGTTTAGTTTGTATGGTCATTGTCTGATCGGTCTTGCTTCAGATCTGAGTGGTATCTTCATTTCTCCTATCTCTCCTGCTATTCCCTTCATTTCTATAAATGTTGTGGGGAAAAGATTGTTGTACTCACACAGTAACTATGTTATGCTTTCTACTGTTTGTTCATGCCAATAGTCTCCAATGCTAGCCATTTTGGGATTCTCAACTGTCCCAATGTTGAATTTCTTCACCTTTATCGGCCCAACAATTACTTCTGATTCTAGAGGTGGACCTTCCACTTCTCTTTCTGCTTCCGCTTCCTCAATTTGAATATCGTACATATCATCTTCATTTGGTGCTTCTTTTTTCACATGGTAGCATGACAACAGTTCTTTCATTGTTTGTTTGTTTCGTTGTTGTTCTTTTGTTATGATGTCGACTTCTAGTTCCTTAATGAATATCACCCCTCTTATCTATTTAAGTGTTGCATCTATGTTGGGGTTCTCATGCTTGAATGAGAAAGTGACTGTAAAATTCTGTTGTAGTACTGTCTAGCTTGAAGTTCCTCTGCACAGTTCTTGGTCTGTATACCAGTTTGTTGGTATGCCTTAAAAGGTATGTACGAAATAATGAGGCCATTCCTCTAGGGGTGGCATTTTCCATAGTGCTCTACACTTATCCAAGTGTTCCTCTGGTGCCCTCTATCCATCGTACTTCTACTTTTGGTTGCTTCTTTGTTCTGTGCCAAACCTTATGCGCAGTAACCACTTACACTAGTACAAATCCTTGATTGTTTCTTTGTGTGCGCCCCACCATCTTGCAAGTGTGGCCTTGAGTGCTATTTCAAGTACTAAGAGTCTCTGATTTTCTAACATGCCATCCTCGTACTGTGCCAAGAATACTTCTAGATCATTTACCCCATGAAGACTAGGTGGTTCCCTCACCTTTGTACCTACCCATCTTACTACGCGATCTATTCTTGCACACCTTCTTGTGGAAACTTTGCGTAGCCTTTGTTGCCAGTTCTCTAAACCTGTATCTGAGTCTTTTTCACATGAAGTAATGCTCTTCCAATTGAGTATCCAATCCACAGTTTGGTTTACGTAATCCTCACCGCGTGTAATTGTTCTGTACAAATGGTTGATTTCCTCTAGGTATAAGCAAGTAGGTTCTACAAATCTTTCCCCTTATAATGGGTCCAATGACTTGATGACCCTGTATTGTCTTGACTCAAATGCCATTTTTAGTGTCTTTAAATTTATTATGGCATGGTTCTCAAACGCCCAATCCAAGATAAGAAATGATGGATATGTTGTTGTGTCATCCACTATTTCAATCAAATCGAAGTCTGCTTTAGTACGCACTCCATCCAGGTCTACTGTCACTCCTTTCAGTCTGCCAATTGGTAGAACTCTATGTTGGTTTTCTATTTTCAGCTGAATAGGTGAATATCCTAATGTGGGCTCTCTCATACATTGCCATGTCTTCTTTGGTAGTACATTAAATTTAGATCCTAAATCTAGTATGATATCTCCCATGTTGAAATCTATGATGTTGGCATTCATCCTAAACTCCCTACTTGTTCTTCTCCTTGTATGTAAGTGACTGACTGTTTTTTTTTCTAGTTTTCCTTCTGTCTCTATGCTAGATATTTCTACTATATTTTTCAATATTTTGATACTGGATGGATCATTCAATAGTTTTACACATGATTGCAAAAATCCTTTGATTGTACTTACTTGTCCCAGGGGCTGCATTTCCTTGGTATGATCCAACGATGGAGGCATCTCATACTTTGTGTCTTCCTTGATTTGCTGCGCAGTTTAAGTTGACGCAGTGTTGAATTTGATTTCCCAGTTGTTGATAGTTGTGACATACCACTGGTCCTATACCTCTTCCAAAGCCTCCTCTTTCTCGTCCTCCACCTCTGTAGCCAACTCAATCTCCTCTTGACTCCTGATTGTACTACACGGTATTGTACTGAGGTTGCGATGTGTTTTACAGTGGTTGTGCGGTATTATATGGTTGTTTCACAATATTATGTTGCTGCTGGGCAATGTTGTATGGGGATGGAACTTGGTTAAACTGCGGTGAGGCTTGTCTAGTCATCATTTCTTCCTGCACCCTATATGCATCTGATGTCCTCTCTCACATCAAATCCATAGTTCTACAATCTTTGTCATCATGACCTACTATCTTGCAAAAGTTGCAATATGAACTCTTTGGGACTGTCTGGTATTTCTGCATCATTGGGAAGTGATATGGATTGTGGCCTAGTTTCTTACATATCTCACACCATAGTCCTCCTGTTGGTAATGGATTTGGAATTCTTGCTGCCATGTACTGTGCGAATGTTGGACATTCATTCTTGTGTTGTCCTTTTGTCTTGCATGTGGTACACCAAATGGATTCTTGTTTGTCCTTACTTTTGTTTTGGTTTAGTTGGAATGTTGAGTTCTTCAAATCCTTCTTCAACTCTTCGATGGCTAGATCCGTCTGCTAATATTGGTTTTCTTCTAGTTGTAGGGTTTCCTGCAGAGCCTCTGCCTTTTCTGAAATCTCTATTGTTGTAATGGATATTTTAAGTGTGTTAGGAGTGAATTGATGAACAAGTGCCTGTGTTGCATATCGTTCATGAGATATTTCAACTTTCCTTTGATTCGCTTGAATCTCTGATCAATTTCCCATACGGATGTTCCTGGTTTCTATCTAATTTCTATCATCTCGTTTATGTATTGATCCTCTGAAATTGGTTTATGAAACTCATTTATCGGCAATTTCTTGATGTCTGCAATAATTCTAGTTGTCCTTGGTGGATTGTTTGTAGCTAAACTCATATACTAATCCAGTGCGCTATCACTTAGTGTAATCGCTAGTTGTGCAAGTTTAGTATCTTCGTCTGTGATTTGTTTTGCTTCCCAAATATTTTCACAGATAAACAATTTTTTTTATGGGTCCTTCGACACTTCTCCTTTGAATTCTAGTAACCTGATGGTGGGATCGTGTAGATACTTGACTAGTGCTTCCTGAACTGGATCCTCCAGTTGTTGTTCCTTGTGTAGATGTACTTCCTACTGTCTTTCTTCTCCCGAAATTTGGTTGTCTAAACGGTAGTGTTCTCTTTGGTGTATTAGTCACACATGGGTTTATGGGTTCCACAATGACATTAATATGGATAGGATTGTTGCCTTCTCTTTCCTCTCTTGGACCTCTCGTCTTCCTCTCATATATTGCGCGCAGGATTTCCTCAATCTGAACCACAGCCTAGAGATCCTCTACCTCTTCTTCATCACTTGCCAAGCCTTCCCTCATGGCTACGACTCTCTTCTTGGTGTTCACCTTGTATTGGTAGGGTACTCCACTACGCGTCTTTCCAGTTGTCTCCATGATCCACTTGATCTGGTCGTTGTCCATCATGATTGGGTCCAAGGGTTCCTTTGTCTTTCCTTTATCCACTTCTCCTTCCATTTATCCTCTTTCTGTCAGTGCTTCCCCCCTTTCCCCATGCACACAAGGAAGTTTAGTTGTCTGAATCCATTGTCATTACACCTTTGTTATAACCCTATGTTTCATAGGATCACCAAGTGATTCTAATATCTTCTTCTAGTTGTGTTGTATTGTAAATAATATTTTATTCTGCAAATGATTTACAAAAGAAAAGAAAAAGAAAAGAAAGAAAAGAAAGAAAATAAAAAATATGAAAAATCAAAAGAGGGTATAAAAAGAGAAAAAGATAAAACCCCATGGAATAAAATTTGGTTTGATTCATACTGTCTAACCATGATTAAACTATTTAAATTTATGCAGGTAGGATAGTGAATAAGTTTGGCTAAACAATCTAATCTTAGCCAAATTAGATAGGTTAGTGAATAAGTTTGACCAAACAGTCTAAGCTTGGTCAAATGTCTTAGGTTAGAGTAATTTTTGACCCAATAGTTTAAGTTGGGTTGATATGCTAGGTAATTAGATTAGGAACTAGGTTAGCAGGTTTTATTTTCAATAAATTATTGCAAAAGGTTGATTAAATGCCTTTTTTTTAAGTTAATCTAATGTCTTTTTGACCCCTTGGTGACAAAATAAAGAAAGGGGAGCTAGAAAAGACCCATAAAATGTTTTTATGCTAAGTCTATCAGGATTTGAAAGCTTTGGTGTGTTGTGGCTAAAGAGCACACAAATCTCAACGGTCGACCAAAGCGCGCCCAAATCCACGGACAACAGTGAATATCTGACCCCCCCCCGAACTTTCT
>JZKD02S0783379.1:0-14661 GCA_000966675.3 Picea glauca
GCACATTCATGTACGCCAAAATGCCTTTTGGACTTATGAATGCAGGAGCAACATTTCAGCGAGCCATGGATATAGCCTTCATCGGGGAGAAAGACTAGTTTGTAGTGATCTACCTGGATGACATCATAGTCTTCTCCAGGTCTGATAAAGAGCACTGCCATCACTTAAGGAAAGTTTTCTTGAAGTGATGGAGGTTTGGTCTCTCCCTAAATCCCAAGAAATCCTTATTTTCTATGATGGAGGGCAAGCTGGTAGGTCATATAGTATCAGCAGAAGGAGTGAGGATCGATCCCAACAGAGTGGAGGCAATTCAGACCCTGTCACTTCCTAGATCTAAAAAGGAGGTCTAGGCCTTTTTAGGAAAGATTAATTTCCTGAGGAGATTCATCTCAAATTTTGCTGAACTGGTAAAACACATCACGAAAATGCTCAGAAAGGGAAACAAAGTGAAATGGACCACTGAACCCAGGGAATCTTTTGTCCAAATAACAAGGGCACTAACTAAGGTGCCTGTGCTGATTAGTCCTGATTATTCCAAACCTTTCCTGGTCTTTTCTTTTGCTTCCTTCGATACGGTAACAACAATGTTATTGCAGAAAAATGAGGAAGGACGGGAGCAACCCATTGCCTTCTTCAGCAGGGCATTAAGAGATGCAGAGATCAGGTATGAAATCATGGAGAAGCAGGCCTATGCCTTAGTGAAATCTCTCAAAGCTTTCAGAGTCTATGTCTTGCACTCAAAGGTAACCGCATATGTTCCTTCGGCTTCTGTGAAGGACATCCTAGTGCAGCTCGATATAGATGGGAGAAGAGGCAGATGGATAGCTAGAATCCTAGAATTTAACTTGGAAATAAATCCCACCAAGTTGGTTAAGGGGAAAGGTTTAGCCAAGCTATTAGCTGAATCCAATTACAAAGACTTAGGCGTTAGTTTCATCAACACCTGGTCAGGAATTCAACAAGTTGAGTTGTCCAGTCAACGCTCTCAGGAAGGCGTATTGCTGGCAGAGTGTGCCTGGTATCGTGACATTTTGTGCTTTCTGCAGAAGTTGAAGCCCCCGGATGGAATGTGTAAAAGTAAGGCAAGAGCTTTAAAGATCAAGGTAGTTAGATATTGCCTCATTGGGCAAGTCTTATACTGGAGAGACCCCCTAGGAGTGCTGCTAAGATGTCTGAACCTACCAGAAGCCTAGAAAGTTATGTTTGATTTCCACAAAGGCCTTTGTGGGGGGCATCATTTCTGGAATACCATAGCTCACAAAATCCTCAGGGTTGGGTATTACTAGCCCACTTTATTCGTTGATGTCAGCAGAGAAATCAGGGCCTGCATCAAATGCCAAAAGTTCTCAGGGAAACAACAACTTGGGCCACTACCCCTGAAGCCTGTGATAGCTTTAGCACCTTTTCTACAGTGGGGGCTAGACTTTATCGGGGAAATTAATCCTCCCTCAAGTGGCCAACACAGATGGATCCTGACTGCAACAGATTATTTCACCAAGTGGATAGAAGTTTCCCCCACTAGAAGTACATCCCACAAAGTAATTATCATCTTCTTGGAGGATATCATAGCTATATTTGGTTGTCCCAGTAGGATCGTCACTGATAATGCTGCTTCTTTCAAATACAAACCTCTCATTAAGTTCTATGAGTAGTTCCATATCTCGCTAATTCACTCCACCCCCTACTATCCCCAGGGCAATGGTTTAGCAGAATCCTCCAACAAGGGCCTGATAAGAATCATCAAAATACTATTGGAGGACAACAAAAGGGCTTGGGATTCGAAGTTGAAATTTTCTTTATGGGCTGATCGAGTGACAACGAAGAAATCCCTGGGCACCTCGCCTTTTCATCTGGTTTACGGAGCAGAGGCAGTTTTTTCCACCCAGCTCACCTTACCTGCGGAAAAGTTATTTCAAGATTATGAAGGAGAGATGGATCATATGATCAGAAGGATTCATTAGATAGTAGAAGTACAACAGATCAGGGAACAGGTGAGGGACACAACTCATAGTCACCAGCAAAGGGTCAAACATGCTTTTGATAGGAAGGTCAGGAAGAAGGAGTTTGAGATCGAGGATTTGGTACTTAAGTGGGATGCACCTAGACAAGAAAAGGGAAAACATAGCAAGTTTGACGCCCTCTAGATCATCCCTTTCAAAATCTCTGAGGTTTTCTCAAACAACACTTACCAGTTGCAAAATTTGGAGGGTGAAGAGGTTTTCAACAGCCCAGTAAATGGGCATTTTCTGAAGAAATGTTTTGTTTGAGCCTTAGACGGCTCCTTTGTTTGTAAATATTGTCCTTTAGTTCTTTGTTCATTTTCTGTTTGTATATTTTTGTCTTAGTAAATGACTCCATATCCCAATAGCAAGGCACTGAAACTACAGAATGAGTTCTTAGAGAATCACATGGACGACTCTATCCCCCATGGAGCCTAATGTTAGCGACAATTTTTGTCTTGGGCACAAAGGTACCCAGCTCTACAGGAAGCATGGGAAGCGCCCAAGTGCAACACGGGAGAATCCCTTTTCCAGTTGCAATTCAAGGGAGCGAGCGAAGTGTTGGTTGTTAGCCACCGAGATTCAACTACAAAGCGAATCGATGGTCATAAGGTTTTTGGGGCTGTCAAGTTGCCCGGGATTCAGCACGAAGGGTAGCACCCATAGTTCAAGGAAAATTTGGGTCATCCGATCCAATTGGGATAGGTGGCGGCCAGTAGGCGTATCGAGGATCATTGTTTCGGGATACAAGGATCCTCCCATTCTTTACAGCTGAAATCGCCAAAATGTCGGAAGCACCTTTGGAGTTGAGCCCACGGTCCTAGACCTAGGTCACATCAAGCGAGCGTGTAAATGGGGAGGGGGGGGGGGGCAGCCCCCTTTATAATAGAAAATACTATCTGGGCCATTCATCTAAATAACGTGTGGCGCACATCTACATCACGTCGGCATTCGAGAGTTCGAGGGGTAAGCGCACCTTGTTATTTCACCTCTCGAAACCTCAAATCCTGAAACGCCGAAAGCACTCTGGAAAATAAGCATAAGGTCACGGCCCGTGGTCACTCGAGAAAGTAGAAAGGGCTGTGCGAAGGGGAGGCCAAAAGCATTGAATTGAGTTTCCAAATGGGGGCACTGTGTTCTCCAGATGCCGTTTCGACGTGATCTAAATCCCGATACCTGCTAGGAATGAATGAAGAAGAGAGAGGGTGGTTGAAACCTCGCCTCACTCATTAATTGCAAAGTATGGATTTTCCAACTGAAAGTCTACCCGAGAAGGTCCTCTGTACTGGTTCTTCTCATGGAAGCCACACCGAGTCCTCGACTCGCTAGGAAATCCTGCACACGCTAATTCAGCATTTAAAGGCTCAGCTACCCCCTGGCGCGAGCCATGCAGAATTAAGGTGGCGTATGACAGGGGAGTGCAGGCCAGATTTGATTGAAGAGGCTCCTCGTCCTGAAAGTCCCATGGGCATCTGTTGGGCAAATGTTTAGGAGTATATATACTTAATTTTGATATTTTTCAAGCATTGATCGTAGAGCGAAGCTCTCGATTGTAATGTTTTAACAGATGCTCTAGTTCTCTGGTTATGCATCTGTATGTAAGATTTCTTGTTTAATGAAAGACAGTTTCCCTATTCCATCTAGTTTTCATCTCATATTGAGGGAGTTCATGATTGACTGATTCACATGAATTATTGCAGTTGTGTTATGATAAAGGTTTTATTGTGGCACTATTGTGTTCTCTGGTTTTCTGTGTTTGAATGTAAGAAGATCTCGCGTTTAAATGCATTCTCCTACAATCTGCTAGAAACCTGATGTTGACAATAGACCTTTGCATCTCTTTGATACAAGTCTTCCCCCTACTCACCCTTACTACAACTCACTGTCTGAAGTATGTCCAAGACCTCACCTGCCCATGCATGCCTGGCCTAGTTTCGGAGTTGAAACAATATCATCCGAGTTTACTTCCATTTGATCACCCCTTTCATACACAAATCGTGACATAAACTAATGGGCATCGAGCTCTGCTCCTGCTGCAATCCAGGAGTGAATTCCATCACCAACAGACCTCACATGTTATTCCAAGAAAAAGAAAAGTAGTTGGCCATAAATATGATATATGTACATAATTCTGTAAAAACATATCATTTTTCTTTGGATGAAAAATTGAAAACATTGAAGGTTTCCCTAAATATTATTCCTTTTTTGTTTGATAAATGCACTCACTTCAAGAAAGAGATTCCATAAAAAAATATTGTTGAAATAAACATGGACATGATGATGGGTGAATCTTATAGTGTTAAACTAGAAATACCAAGCTATTTAAGACCAAATAGTCATACTCATCATAAGTGGGAAAAAAGAAAGAAATATGAGCAAGTTAAAAAGGTTCGGTTTGATCCTTTAGATATAGATAATACCCTAGTAATATCATGTATAAATGAGTCATGTCCTATTATAGAATTTAGCTATAAAATTATGTCAAATATTCAAGAATTCATTAATGCATAGGAAGGATGGAATCAATACCAAAAAGCTTTGAATGATAGGCTTATTTTGAATTATCTTTGATATTGACATGGGGTTTCATAGGATAATTGTCTAATTGGTGGGATAAAATTCCTCAAACAGAAAGGGTTGTCATCATCTATTGTAACTACCTAATTAGGTAACTAATTAAAATTGCTAGTGCATAACTTTATGGAAATATGCAAGATATCCCAAGCATTACACATATTTGTTCTTTTTCCAACAATTGTGTGATTTGAGACTTAGACATGAATATAAATGTGTTATGAAATATTTATTTATAAAGATAGAGGATCCTAGTTGTAAGGTACCATAAGTATTATGCAAAGAAAAATAGAATAATTGTGACAAATACCAACAGAAACATCAAAATATAGAGAACAATAACACCACAAATGATACCTTTATTGCTAGAAAGCCAAGTTTGCTTGCCTCTACGAGGGGGAAACCTTTAGCAAAGAAGAGCCAAGTTACAAAATAATTCTCAAGACAAAACTTTCCCATGACTTATACTCCTATTTATATTAATTTTATCTTCTAAAGAACATTCTAGAAGAAGATATTTCTAGAGGTGAAAACTTATATTAAGTCTTCTTACATTAAACTTGTTCACATTATTATATAGGAATTATTTATTAATGACATAATTTATTACATAGAAAACATATTATTCTATCTATGTGAGGGGTTAGGGAGGTTAGATCCCTAACATGCCCTCCCATTTGAAAAACAACCTAGTCCTCAAGGCTTGATATGGGAAAATTGTTTCAAAATGGTAGCTAACTCCCAGGTGGAATCTTCTAGTGTTGTATCCTTCCACTGAACTAAGAATTTCTTGATGGTGTGTTGATGGAGACAACTCTCATGTTGGTCCAAGACTTCTTGTGGCTACAACCAAATATCTTTTTCTTCATCCAAGTTACGAAGACTGGTTTGAGTTTGACACTTAGTTCTAATCACTTTCTTTAAGAAATAGACATAAAAATAGGATGGATATTAGAGTGAATAGGAATAGCTAATTGATAGGCCATGGGCCCCACTCACTTGAGAATTGTATAAGGACCATAAAAATCGGGGGATATTTTTTTACATTGTTCATCTTTGAGTGAAGTTTTCTTGTAAGGTTGCAGATGAAGAAACATCTGGTCCCCTTCAACAAATTCACATTTTGAATGATCTCGGTCTTCTTGTTTCTTCATGCAATTCTGATCCAGGACCAAATTTTCTTTGAGGGTATGAACACTAGTACAAAATGAGAGATAAGTGACCAAGGGACCAAAAAATTTGGTCACCACATTTTTTTCAAGGGATAAATGACCAAAATTGATAAATTTTAAGTGAGCTAACTATAAAAGACCAAGATAAATGATCACTTTGGTTGCAGGATGAGAACTAAACTAAAAAACACCAAGATAAATGACCAAATTTGGACACATGGTATAACTAGACTAAAAATGACACATAACAATTGGTCATTTATTTGGTAATGTTGGCCCTTGACCAAGTTTTGGGAGTTTCTTGGTCATGTTGACCTATTTTGGGACTTTGATAGCCTGTCGAAGGAGGAGTGCAAGACGAAGCAAAGATCACAGGATCTTGGCCACCTTTTGGGGCCCTTTACGGTTTTTGGGAATATGTAATGGGAATGGGATGTCGGCCCATGGGTTTACCCATGTTTAGGCCTATTTTGTATGTATAAATAGAAGGATAGGCAATGTAAGAAAAGAGAGGAGAATAGTGCATCTATGTGATGTGAAWRTATGCTAAGTGCAAGTAGAGTCTGTAAGTTCTTTGTGCATGACTGTAAGAGACTTGTAGAGCTAAGTGTAGATCTTTGTAGCAGAYTGTGGAGAGCTTAGTGTTGTAGCGCAAGGAAGAAGGATCTAGCGAGCTACGCAGATCTTCTGTCATGTGCGGAGTAAGGGTTTTGATGGCTTTGTGCTTGTAACCAATTGKCTAAAGAAAATAAAGAAGAATAGTTGGTGGAYGTAGTCCCAGGGTGGGGGYGAACCACGTAAACATTGTGTTATGTGCTTTGTGCTTTGTCTTGATGTGTTCATATGTTAAATGCTAAGTGATTTGATATGTTTAGATAGGTTTATTTATGMTTTGTGCTTATTATATGARAGARTGTTAGATCTGATCTAGATAGTCATGCTTAGTGCTTGATATGCTCATTCTGATCCATTTGTATATGCTAAGKGCTTGAATACTGTAGATTAGTGTGAATACTGCGAAGCTCTGTTGTATCARYGAAGTGAATAGTGATTGCATATTAGGGAAATGATGGTGMTAAGAGTTGTATTAAGCATTATAATCACATATTTGTGTCCCAGCTAAGGTTGCAGACACCTGAGTCTTRCAACCACTCATGCCTCTACCTCGGKTGAGACTTCATCTGCTACGTAGGTGTTGCAAAAAGGGCCGGTAGTTAGGGMTTTGTTGGTGCGCTGTTGTAACGTTGAAACCTGGGTCTACCCCTGTGCCAACAAATGGTTCCATTACYGAGAGATGAAACTGTGATTGCTGGGAACTRAGAAAGAAGAAGCTTTGTGCAAAGATCCATCCTGAAAATGTGAAAGATCTGTGCGTAGATCTGTGCCCTAGTGCRCAGTATTCTACTTGATTTATAAATCTCTATGCTAAAGAAAGAAGATCAGATCTGAAAGAAAGAAGCTCGATTTGAAGAAAAKAAGATCAGATCTGAAGGAAAGAAGCAAGATCTGAACGCTTGACACTCTAAGTAAGATAAAAGTAMAGGTAAGAATTTCTGATTAAAAGAGGTAAGATATGCAAACCCCGTGCTTTGATAAAGGTAAGAATAGTTAAAAGTTTTAGATCTGGAAGCTTTGTGCTCTATATAAGTAAGATAAGTGGAATTTTTTATTTCTAGAGTATGGATCTAGGTATGATTGATATGATCTGTCCTAGCCTAAAAACTAGGGCATTAATAGATGAAAGAAGGTTTGATATGAATAGATCTGGTAAGACTAGTGAAAAATATGTTATACCAATGCATAGAAAGAATGTTTGGACTAACAAATGGATGCAAAATCCTAGATTTTTTTTTTTCAAGTTAGCTACCATGATCCTAGTGTGCAGTACATGAGAGGTTGGGGATCATTTAAAAGAAAGAGAGGATTAACCCTCTGTTACAATTGCATAAGACCAGGACATCTTGCTAAGGAATGCCCTAGTGGAAGACCTAGTTGTCTTTGTTGCAAAGCTCTAGACCATGAAGTGTTGGATTGCCCCAGAATGATTGCTAAATGTGAAAGTATGAACATAAGATAAGAAAACCCTAAGATAGATCCAGAAACTAAGGCTATAGCAGAACCCCAGAAAGGATCAGAGAAGGTATTACTACAAATGAAAGAAACCTTGGATGACCATCAACATGTTAGACTATCAGATCTTTTTAAAGACAAGGAGTGCCTTGAAGCAAGAATAGGGGACTTCGACATTGACTATGTTCTATATGAGGAAACATAGGTGAATATCATGATAGAAAGAGCTTGGGAATCTATAGGAAGGCCTGCAATGATTCCTTCATTAGGAGGAATATGTTTATTCAGAGGAAAACTGGTAAACCTGTGTGGGAGGCTTGCTTAGATACCTATGAATGTCAATGGAACTTTGATGGAAGAAGATTTTGAGATTGTTCAATTTATTGAGAACCCCACCCTATTTACCATGTTAATAGGAAAACCTTGGATTGATAGAGATCAAGCTAGACAAAAAGAAGAAGAATAATTTTTGAAATAGAAGAAACAAGACTTAAAATATTTCATGACTAGAAGGATCGCATAATTGATTGAAGAACAAGAGAATAGATCGAAGCTATTTGACACTAGAGACCCTGATGTTGAAGCTATAGGAACATCAGAGGACTCCTAGAATACTGAAGTACCTATCTGAGACAAAGAAGAAGTATTATCCAGAAACCCTAGGGAAGAATCTCAATAGTGCGAAGTGACTAAGACCATAGAAGAAAAGAATTAGAATGGAAAAATAACTACCGACACGAAGCTCAATAGATAAAATGCTCGATAGTTAAGAAAGAAGAGGGCTAATACTGAAAAGTTACATGAGGTTCTGGAGGAAACCTCACAGAAAGAAAAATTGTAGAATTAGAGCTTCGCCAGAATATCAAAACAGCAACACATGGCACTTCACCATGACGAAGCAATATAGCCATTGGGGCCAATATATCCATTTGACTCCCGCTTCAAATAGGCATAAAAGCAATAAAGTTTCATCATCATACCTTTGGACCGTGCCATAACGGATCGAATAGGAGTTAATGGAGGCTCATAACCATTGTAAGCATACCATTGTTGAGTTACCTATTTATCACGTCGTGCCATGCACCAAGAACACTTTTTCTAATGGAGAATTCAAGCCCATATACTAAGCCGAGTTTATACAGTGATCATTGTTCTCTCACTCTCTATCTCATTACTGTGTCTAAAATTCTCCCCGAACTCGCGAATTGTTCACCCCGAGTGCATATGTCGGAAGCATTGAGTGTTGTAGAGAAATATATTAAGGAAGATTTGATCGACTTGATGACTAAAAAATCCATGTCGATGTTTGAAGGTATCCAAGCTTCATCCACAAAAACAATGCAAGCATCCCCATCCACTGCTCACGGAGCTGGACCATCCCGTGAAAGGTGAGATAAACACAAGGATGGCTTAGAGAATGCTAAGATGATTCTGAGCATTCTACCTTCCTATATACCACCTCTAAGCGGCGCAATAAACCAAGATAGTGCGTCCTGAGAATTTGAATATGAATTGTCACCATGTACCTCCTGAAGGGGATATGTGCAGTGCACGTAGACCAAGATAAGATCGTAGCATTGAAGTTTAACGATTTCAACCTCAGTGATAGGAAGGTGTAAAACATGCTCACCCCGTACAAGTAACTGACCAAAACCAAGGAAAAGAACTGAAAGATCATACCCTAGTCATGGGCCTTGAACCTCACGTAGTCCACCCTCCTCAATGTTATGAAGATCCCTCACTTCGGAAGACACCAAGAAGTGAATGCATGCATCAAGATACTGTTGTCCTGCTACCATGGCAAATATTTATGGTTGAACCACCGCATCACAGTGGATCCGACATTGATCAACCAAATCATCGAGTTGATCATGCAAGGCCCTGACCCACAGGATTCTATCCTGGGAATACCATGGATCACACTATTGCGCAGAAGATAAAAGACACCTATGGGGATGTCAAGAAGGGAACACAAGGCTACAAGGTAGCCTCTATCTAGAGCAGCGCAGTGCGCCTAGCTTGTCAACTGATCTTAGGGAAGTTAGTTCACAAGAACCGACCCACCGAAGTGATTGGATTTGTAGTCGACCTCGTAGGGAAGTGCGCAGAGGGCCTACAAATGAATTGGTTGAAGTACCTTGTAAACCGGCTGGAATTGGACTACAGGGAAGTGAAAGATCAAGGATATGAATTCCACTTCAGCTGGCTTCTCATTTTGATCACTTTTATTGCATGGGAGATGCTGGAAGGTGTGACCTTCCTAGACATCAAGTCATTTGACCCTCTGGCCGTGAAGTTCAGTACTCTATGGTACTCAAACGACATGAAAAAGCAGTGGCAATCAAATGTCATCTTCCACACTTATTACAACCAGTTGAAGGTATCCATCTAGTCTGTGCCTTCTATAACTTCGAACACTCTCCACAGGTTCAAGCCCTTGATTAAATTCAGCGTGGACCACCATTTCATCTATATCACAGCACATGCTGATGAGCATAAACAACAAATGTATTCATACTACAAGTTGACGGAGGATGAATTAGAAAACATTACCAAGGAATGGTCAGTGAACCTCCTTATTCCAAAAGAATCTATAGAGATATCCAATGTTGACAATCTAGAATCTGCGACAGATATACCTAGACCTAGCAAGACAAAAAAGACTGAAGAGGTCCATGATCTAGACAGTGCATTCGTGAAGACTGCTTCCATCTCAGTAGAGAAAGGAGGAGATGGTGGAGATATAGATGGCTTAGAAGTTGAACTGAAGAAAGGCAAGGTTACACTGCCTAGAGATGAGGAGGACCCCTCAAAGAAAAGGAAGGTTTCCCCTCTGAAACCTTCTTCAAGAAAGAAGTCAAAAGAAACCAGGACCAAATTTGAGACCACCCTCACCTCAGATGACTTCGAATTCATCGTTGCAACACTAAACAATGATTTGTTGGAGATAGCAGAGAAGCAGTAAGCTAAGAAAGAGGAGGTATTTAGTTGGATTAAGGATGATCTCCAAGGGGTGCAATAGGCCATACAGTCCAACCGTGAATTTTCCACTATGCCTCTGTTAGTAGGAACATCAGAACTAGGTGATGAGCCAACACAACTGCACTGCATTGCTGATACAGGTGAAGCTCACCTTCGACAAGCTCAAGAAGAGACAACACAAGCCACCCAGGATTTAGTGCAAGTACATAAATACCTAGAGGAGAAATAAAATGCTGCAGAATGGGAAAAGATGGCTCTGCAAGCAAAGTGGGATGAAGAAAAAATACAGTTACAACAAAGCAAGGAACAGTTTCTCACCAAGAAACTCAAAGTTAAGGACATAGTTCATAGAGCACTTCTCTCTGTGACATTCATTGAAGTAAGGGTCAAAGAGAGAGTCCCACAACAGGTGGAGTCACTCGAAGAAGTAATCTAGCAGCTCCAACAATGCATAGTAGACTTGGAGCTCCACACTGTGCCTGAGACTCCTCAAGATGTAAGGGACCAACGAGAAGAAACTGCCCACAACGTAGTTGACAGATTAAAATCTCTTGACTTGGAGTGCAATAAGTTGAGTAACCGAAGTGCCCAGACATATGAGAACCTCACTGAAAACCCAGAGTTATATACAATGGAGTCGCAGCTCGAGGAAGCGAAGCAGCACACAGATACACTACAGACGCAGTTGAAGGCCCTGTCAGCTGTAAAATGAATGAAGAGGTCTCATGAACAATGCACAACTCAACAAAAGATCCATATGATTCAAAGCAGAGTTATGGAAGTCACTCAACAGATTCAACCTGTGCAAGATAAGGCATGTTTGTTGTTTACAGAGGTGGAGAGCCAAGGAGAAAAATTAGAACAGGTTGTCACCGCAGTAGAACAATGCCTATAAGGGCTAGTGAACAACACGGTAATACAATAGTTCACCGAACAAGAGGCCACGACAAAGCAGCAAGTCAAAGCATCTTGGGACAAGCTCGAGGCTTTCAAACCTGAACTGATCAAACTAGAGTGAATCGAGACAGGTCACAAGTGAGTGTTGGGAGCATGTTGGCTCTTGACCAAGTTTTGGGAGTTTCTTGGTCATGTTGACCTATTTTGGGGCTTCGATAGCCTGTTGAAGGAGAAGCTCAATACAAAGTAGATATCACAGGATCTCGGCCCCCTTTTGGGCCCCTTTTAGGGTTTTTGGGAATATGTAACGAGAATGAGGCGTCAGCCCATGGGTTTACCCATGTTTAGGCCTATTTCTTATGTATAAATAGAAGGATAGGCAATGTAATAAAAAAAAGGAGAATAGTGCATCTATGTGATGTGAATCTATGCTAAGTGTGAGTAGAGTCTGTAAGTTCTTTGTGCATGACTGTAAGAGACTTAAAGAGATAAGTGCATATCTTTGTCGCAGATTGTGGAGAGATTAGTGTTGTAGTGCAAGGAAGAAGGATCTAGTGAGCTACGCAGATCTTCTGTCCTATGCAGAGTAAGGGTTTTAATGGCTTTGTGCTTGTAACCAATTGACTGAAGACAATAAAGAAGAAGAGTTCATGGACGTAGCCCCAGGGTGGGGGTGAACCATGTAAACATTGTGTTATGTGCTTTGTGATTTATCTTGATGTGTTCATATAGGTCTATTTATGCTTAGATAGGTCTATTTATGCTTTGTGCTTATTATATGAGAGAATGTTAGATTTGATCTAGATATTCATGCTTAGTGCTTGATATGATCATTCTGATCCATTTGTATATGCTAAGTGCTTGAATACTATAGATTAGTGTGAATACTGCGAAGCTCTGTTGTATCAACGAAGTGAATAGTGATTGCATATTAGGGAACTGATGGTGCTAAGAGATGTATTAAGTATTATAATCCCATATCTGTGTCCTAGCTAAGGTTGCAGACACCTGAGTCTTGCAGCTGCCCCTGCCTCTACCTCGGGTGAGACTTCATCTGCTTCAAAGGTGTTGTCGAAAGGGCCAGTAGTTAGGGCTTTGTTGGTGCATTGTTGTAGTGTTGAACCCTAGGTCTGCCCTTGTGCCAATAGGTAATTTTTAGTTTTGTCACTCCGACAATGGAAAAAATACAATTTTGACAATGAATTTGTAGAATTTACTAAATTATAACACTACAAATGGATTCATATAACCCTGACCCCTAGAAGGGGTCTATGAATCCATTTGGAGTGTTATAATTTAGTAAATTGTAGACCCACTCATGTGTCACAACTCAATAATTGACACCAAATTAGCTATCATGATGATATCCTAGCAAGCTATGGCTTATATATATTCATCTTGAAAATCCCCTTAGGAATTAATTGCTTTGAACTAGAGGAATTACAAAAATATATATAGCACGTCAGTTGAGGTTTCTTTTTGTGAACCAATTATGAGAAAAGCCAATGCATTTTAGTGAATCTGTCATGAGTAAGGCAATTGCAAAGGAGAAACAATTCCAGAATTTATTCAAGATTTTCAAAAATGTTCTTAGAAGGATGGAAACTAATGGATAAACTTATGTTAAATACTTTGAAAATGTTAAAATATGGGGATTGGAAGAAACAAAGATGGCACATCTATTGGCAGTTATTATTACCCAAGTAAGAGAACGCAATGAGGACAATTTTGATAGCGTCAAGATGGAAGAAGTCCAGTCATGAAGGAACATGAGTGAGCTCTTAAATGATCGAATTAATCATAGACCTAGTGTTTAGTTAAATAATCTAATATAGGAACGAGAACTAGTACATTTGGGCCATTTTCCGACGACGTGTTCGTAAAAAATTGCCATTTTACATTGTCGGGAGAATGACAAACATTAGACCCCCTCAAATGTCGTTCCACATGATGTTGTTATATAGATGGCATAGATATCATCGCTTGTGCAATGTTTCTAGTGAAAACGTCTCATCTCTACTTTCACTTTCCAAGCCCACTATGGACGTCGCAACCACGACGTTGGAACATCGTAAGACCGATGAGAGGCCTATATCTTTGACATTTACATCGTTGCAAAATAGATGTTCACTGCTTCGGCCATGCAACATCACAGACCTGCAGTGGATGTCACAAGACTGATGGGGTTCCATGTATCTTCGACATTTACGGTATATCAATGACAGGAGGGACGTTTCACATGACATCGGAAGAGGAATGTCGAAATACTAAAGAGGGGTCTATATCTATGACGTTCATGCTATATGAACGATGGCATGGATGTTTCACATGAAATCAAAAGAGGAACATTGGAATATCGACAAGGGATCTATATCTTCGATGCTCATGATATATTAGTGACAATAGGGATGTTGGAAGACCGATGACCTGTTGGTATATTAAAAAAAACCAAACATTTCCTCTTGTTCTTTACACACATTGTCAATTTGTGGATAGTTTGTGTCCCAAGAAGCTTTATCTATCATATATATATATATATATAGGAGCCAACGACATCCAAAACTCTAACCCAATGACTTGGATTAGTCAACAACCCTAATTCCTTAACCAAAAATATAAAACCATCAGCCAAAACCATGTGCTGAAAAACTACCCAACAATGGACATGAAAAATGAGGCAAAAATGCAACACATTTCCCAAGGCAAAAAAATTAAAAAAAATACGACACTACTACTCGTGCAAAGAATATAACACAAACCCAACAAAAACAATGTATGTTTAAAAAAAAATTAAGTTTTTGTTCATAAAAGACACCATTAAAATTAGAGCAAGTTCATATGAATCACCCGAGGTCTCATCTTGTTTTTTTGTTTTTTCCATGTTTTCTTTCTCTGTTCTATGCCAACATTCAAACTTCTCATAGTCTTTCAGGATGTGGTCTAGTGCCGAGTTGAATCTCTTGTTG